>CAJHNH020001508.1:0-22500 GCA_905116865.2 Candidula unifasciata | reverse complement strand
GCTTCTCTGCTGAAGTGGGTCGCTGGTCCATGGCTTCTCTGCTGAAGTGGGTCGCTGGTCCATGGCTTCTCTGCTGAAGTGGGTCGCTGGTCCATGGCTTCTCTGCTGAAGTGAGTCGCTGGTCCATGGCTTCTCTGCTGAAGTGGGTCGCTGGTCCCTGGCTTCTCTGCTGAAGTGGGTCGCTGGTCCCTGGCTTCTCTGCTGAAGTGGGTCGCTGGTCCATGGCTTCTCTGCTGAAGTGGGTCGCTGGTCCCTGGCTTCTCTGCTGAAGTGGGTCGCTGGTCCCTGGCTTCTCTGCTAAGGTGGGTCGCTGGTCCATGGCTTCTCTGCTGAAGTGGGTCGCTGGTCCATGGCTTCTCTGCTGAAGTGAGTCGCTGGTCCATGGCTTCTCTGCTGAAGTGGGTCGCTGGTCCCAAGCTTCTTTGCTGAAGTGGGTCGCTGGTCCCTGGCTTCTCTGCTGAAGTGGGTCGCTGGTCCCTGGCTTCTCTGCTGAAGTGGGTCGCTGGTCCATGGCTTCTCTGCTGAAGTGGGTCGCTGGTCCATGGCTTCTCTGCTGAAGTGGGTCGCTGGTCCATGGCTTCTCTGCTGAAGTGGGTCGCTGGTCCATGGCTTCTCTGCTGAAGTGGGTCGCTGGTCCATGGCTTCTCTGCTCAAGTGGGTCGCTGGTCCATGGCATCTCTGCTGAAGTGGGTCGCTGGTCTATGACTTCTCTGCTGAAGTGGGTCGCTGGTCCATGGCTTCTCTGCTGAAGTGGGTCGCTGGTCCATGGCTTTTCTGCTGAAGTGGGTCGCTGGTCCCTGGCTTCTCTGCTGAAGTGAGTCGCTGGTCAATGGCTTCTCTGCTGAAGTGGGTCGCTGGTCCCTGGCTTCTCTGCTGAAGTGGGTCGCTGGTCCCTGGCTTCTCTGCTGAAGTGGGTCGCTGGTCCCTGGCTTCTCTGCTGAAGTGGGTCGCTGGTCCATGACTTCTCTGCTGAAGTGGGTCGCTGGTCCATGGCTTCTCTGCTGAAGTGGGTCGCTGGTCCATGGCTTCTCTGCTGAAGTGGGTCGCTGGTCCATGGCTTCTCTGCTGAAGTGGGTCGCTGGCAAGAGTGTGCAGTATTGAGTACATCCGACAAATCGCACATAGACTGTTGAGGTTGTGGGGGATGCTCTAAGTGAAACAACGACAGCACAGACACGATAGTTTTAACATTGTGTCTCCGTTTTGTAATCTGTAACACGAGGTGTTGATACGGGCATAACAGCCCGTCTCGGTTTGTGAAACTGTAACATCAGATGGTAATACAGGCGTAACATCATGTCTCGATCTGTGAAACTGTAACATCAGATGGTAATACAGGCGTAACATCATGTCTCGATTTGTGAAACTGTAACATCAGATGGTAATACAGGCGTAACATCATGTCTCGATTTGGGAAACTGTAATATCAGATGGTAATACAAGTGTAACATCATGTCTCGATTTGTGAAACTGTAACATCAGATGGTAATACAGGCGTAAATTTCTTGTATCAGTTTGTGAAACTGTAACATCAGATGGTATTTCCTGTATCAGTTTGTGAAACTGTAACATCAGATGGTAATACAGGCGTAAATTTCTTGTATCAGTTTGTGAAACTGTAACATCAGATGGTATTTCCTGTATCAGTTTGTGAAACTGTAACATCAGATGGTAATACAGGCGTAACTTTCTAGTCTGCCTCCGTTTCTCTGCCTGTGCAACCTCCGCTGCCTGGCAGGCTGATGCGCCATGCTACGCTCAAAGGAACGATATTTACACTTTGGTTAGACTATATACATATACGGTTAGACTGAGGGACGGACAAGCAGATAGATAGCTGAGTGGAGGAGGTGAGTGTAAGGATGGTTTAATTTCGGTGTGTGAGCAGATGAATAGAGGTAGGTCGTTTAGTAGGTAGTAGAAAGATGAATCCATCGAACTCACTAAGTTCACACAGTGTATCGGTTCCCGAGGTTCACACAGCGTCTAGGAAATGGGTACCACAGTGACACTCTGGGGTAAATGGAGGAACGTCACTGTAGCTACAGAGTTACGTGCGGACGACGACACAGGCGGATAGTTTCTTATCAGCTGTCCTTACTAGTGGCAGAGCACTTATGGTTTATAACCGTGTGCAATGACGCTGGTTCACATCTCCCGACTTTACCTTTACCTTTATGGATAGATGGATTGATACTGTTGAACCCAGCCACATTGGGTTACAGGTAACTTCCTTACTGGATGGATGGTTGGATGGACGGTTACTGTTGAACCCAACCACATTGGGCTGCCGGTAACTTCCTGACCGCAGAGGTCCCAGAACAACTGTTTCGCGGATTGAAAAGACTTTAAGGATTTATTTATGTTTAATTTTTATCATTGAGATGTTAATCCTGCAGAAATCCCAAGAGGATTTCTCTCTCGCTCTCTCTCTCTCTCTCTCTCTCTCTCTCTCTCTCTCTCTCTCTCTCTCTCTCTCTCTCTCTCTCAATCTGTTGGTGGATGGGTGCAGATTGGTGTATATGTAGATACATGGGTTTGGAGAGGTAGATTTGTACATAGGCAAATCAATGGATCTTTTCTACTTGGTTAGTTGCGTATCCTTTACAGGACGTTACAGAACCAACCCCATCAGCCCCAGGCTGTTGTATGGTTTTTCTAGGCAAATATACGTCCAGTAGTTTGCCATTGCTTCCTGGACGGTCGGCTTTCTCGATACCACTGTCGAAACCAACGCAAGGCGCATGGCCTGCAGCTGGGATCGAACCCGGCATCCCAGCATTACGAAGCGTTCGCATCGATTTAGCCACAGAGCCGACTCTTTCCTACTAGTTGGCAGAAATTTACCTTGTAGGAGATGGACAATGGAAAAGATAATTTCCAGTATTTCACAAGGTGAAGGACGGAATGTCATTGAACCTGCGACCTTTCATGTCGTGGGTGCATGCTGTCACGTGGTGTACTATATTTGGAAGTTGATGAACATAATATTTGTTCCGTTTCTATTGTCAGATAAGAGAGAGTTTTGTACTCTACCGGTAGATAAACACGCCCACTGTGTGCGAGGCTTCCCAAACGATTCCGACTGTGTCCTTTCATGCAACCTGTGATCCGCGAACCGCTGCCGGTCCGCGGAAGGTTTTTGTTCGTCCATTTGCAGTTTCCGCCCTGTCATGGAGGGAATAGATGAAACAGCTTTCTAATCAGGTATACAGGATGTTCTAACCTCCAAACAGCAGTCGCATTCACTGAACATTCAGTTTGGTAACACTGGGTTTACAAAACATATTGTGCCATCTACATTTATTTGTGTTGATGTTGTTCTAGCCTAGGACGTTCGCCGAATATTTCTCTACATGTTTCTGACCACACGCATAAGAAGACTGTAGAGCACTGCTTCAAACTGAACGTACCAATAAAATAAGATTGTTGAAAATGAGGATGCATCGTCCCTGTGTGTTGTATGCTGATAAAGGCTATCTGGCCGCAACGTTCATGTTGCCATTCATGAGTGCCCTTTGTTTCGATCTAAATAGTTTTGCTTCTTGTTTAAATTAGGATCCAAAAGTCACCTCTGTGGTATGCCAAGGAAGGCTTCGTGGCCGCAAAATTCACTTTGTCCTTAATGATAGTGTTTCTTCTTCTTCTTCTTCTTCTTCTTCTTCTTCTTCTTCTTCTTCTTCTTTTTCTTTTTCTTCTTCTTCTTCTTCTTCTTCTTCTTCTTCTTCTTCTTCTTCTTCTTCTTCTTCTTTTCTTCTTCTTCTTCTTCTTCTTCTCTTCTTCTTCTTCTTCTTCTTCTTCTCTTCTTCTCCTCCTTTTCCTTCCTCTTTCTCTCTTTCTCCTTTCTCCTCTTCACCTGCTCCACCTCCTCCTCCTCCTTCTCGTGGCACCAAAGCTCACAAGGGTAGCATTTTATTTGAAAACTGGCTTGTTCTATGTTTGTGATGGATTTTTGAAAAACAAGGATAAGATAAAGTAATATAAAAATTTGGTCTGGATGATACAAAAAGTAGTAGTAATTCGATCAAGGCAAACGTTATTAACGGAAAAATGAGATGACTTGGACATGTTTGCAAAATGCCTCATGACAGCTTGGCAAGGGCAGCTCTCCGGTGGACATCAGGTGGAAAAGTGGGCGTGGAAAACCTCGGGAAACCAAGAAAAGGGCAGCCGGCCGAATGGGAAGTGAAGGAGTACAAACTGGCATGAGATGCCATGATCAGAGAAGCAGCAGACCGGCAAATAGGAAAATCTCTTGTGAATGCCCTTTGTGTCAACAGGAATATTGAAAAATATATCAAACTTAAAGCGCAGTGTGAGAACCGCTCCAAGTAACGTGATTGTCACCAGGACTTACAAGGCAACAAGTCATCGGCCGCATAACTGGGGAGCTGCTTGTAGCTTAGCACCAGTTTCTAGTCAACCCAGACAGTGGTCCATGAGATTTGTGGCGACATAACGGCAAGGTCTCTTTGTGTTTGTGGGCCTTTGAGCTGGCCATGGTCATGTTCTTACACTGGTCATAAGATCTTACACTGGTCATAAAGTCTTACACTGGTCATAAAGTCTTAGACTAGTCATAAGTTCTAACACTGGTCATAAGTTCTTACACTGGTGATAAGATCTTACACTGGCCATAAAGTCTTACACTGGTCATAAAGTCTTAGACTAGTCATAAGTTCTTACACTGGTCATTAGATCTTACACTGGTCATAAAGTCTTAGACTAGTCATAAGTTCTTACACTGGTCATTAGATCTTACACTGGTCATAAATTCTTGCACTGGTCATAAGATCTTACACTGGTCATAAGATCTTACACTGGTCATAAGATCTTACACTGGTCATAAGATCTTACACTGGTCATAAGATCTTACACTGGTCATAAGATCTTACACTGGTCATAAGATCTTACACTGGTCATAAGATCTTACACTGGTCATAAGTTCTTACACTGGTCATAAGATCTTACATGGGCAAAAGGTCTTACCTGGTCATAAAGTCTTACACTGGTCATAAGTTCTTACACTGGTCATAAGTTCTTACATTGGTCATAAGTTCTTACACTGGTCATAAGTTCTTACACTGGTCATAAGTTCTTACACTGGTCATAAGTTCTTACACTGGTCATAAGTTCTTACACTGGTCATAAGATCTGACACTGGTCATAAGTTCTTACACTGGTCATAAAGTCTTACATTGGTCAAAAGTTCTTACACTGGTCATAAAGTCTTACACTGGTCATAAGATCTTACACTGGTCATAAAGTCTTACACTGGTCAAAAGTTTTTACACTGGTCATAAGTTCTTACACTGGTCATAAAGTCTTACACTGGTCAAAAGTTCTTACACTGGTCATAAAGTCTTACACTGGTCATAAGATCTTACACTGGTCATAAGTTCTTACACTGGTCATAAGTTCTTACACTGGTCATAAAGTCTTAAACTGGTCATAAAGTCTTATACTGGTCATAAGATCTTACACTGGTCATAAGATCTTACACTGGTCATGAGTTCTTACATTGGTCATGAGTTCTTACACTGGTCATAAAGTCTCACACGGGTCATAAAGTCTTTTACTGGTCATAAAGTCTTTTACTGGTCATAAAGTCTTACACTGGTCATAAAGACTTAGTCTGGTCATAAAGTCTTACACTGGTCATAAAGTCTTACACTGATCATAAAGTCTTACACTGGTCATAAAGTCTTAGACTGGTCATAAAGTCTTACACTGGTCATAAAGTCTTACACTGTTCATATTGTTGTGCACAGGTTATAATATTTTACACTCATCATAATTTGGACTTACACTGACCGTCAGGTCTTTCACCTGCCATAAAGCCTTGCACTGGTCAAGATCTTATTTTGTGTATTGCTATCTGAAAGTTTGCCACTACAATAACCCGGTGTTTCGTAGTTCGGATGTCAAGCCACCAGGGGCAGATCCTAGATATCACGTTCAGGCTTATTGGGTTATAATTGGGGATCCTGCTAGGCTACCCGAATGTGTGTAGATTGTCGCAGTGTGGTCTGACTACAGACCATATATAGATTGTCACAGTGCGGTCTGACTACAGACCATATATAGATTGTCACAGTGCAGTCTGACTACAGACCATATTTAGATTGTCAAAGTGCGGTCTGACTACAACGATATATAGATTGTCACAGTGCGGTCTGACTACAGACCATATATAGATTGTCACAGTGCGGTCTGACTACAGACCATATATAGATTGTCACAGTGCGGTCTGACTACAGACCATATATAGATTGTCACAGTGCGGTCTGACTACAGACCATATAAAGATTGTCACAGTGCGGTCTGACTACAACCATATATAGATTGTCACAGTGCGGTCTGACTACAGACTATATATAGATTGTAAAAGTGCGGTCTGACTACAGTCGTTGTAAGTCTGGCTCGCGCTTCAAGAGCGGTCATGCTTCTCCGCAGATGGGAATTCCAGTACCAGTCTTACACATATCCCAGGGGGTTTCTGCCTTTGGAGAGGTGAAGTAAATCTCTGTAGTACAGTCAACATGGAGATGCTACACTTGACCCAACTCGGGAGAAGAGGCTGCTCCAAATTTTCACCCCGAAAACCATTTTCAGAGCTCATGCGATCTGAATTGTCAGGACATGGGATTTTAAAGTTCAAACTTATAGTCCTTCAGTGGATTCTTGAAAAAAAAAAAAACAACAGCAACCAGGCAATCAGTCATTGCGTCTGCCTGTCAGTCAGCTAACTAGCCAATCAGTCAGCTAACCGAGTAGCCAAGTTGTGAAAACCGCTGTGTATGCTATCAGTTTTTCACCAGTACCTGCAAGATATACAAGACAAAATACGTCGCCGGGCACCGAAGACCTCGAGTGGTAACTGTAGCCTAGCACCAGTTTACAGTCACCCCACAAATGTTGCACTCGGTGACAAACTCGGTAACCCGGGTGCAGTCTTGCTCTTTATGCTGGATCCGTCTCTTGGGCGTGTCACTGATTCTGCTTTTGTTGCCCCCGTCTTTATGATTCCGGTGTGTGTAGATTTCCCCTTTTGGCCATTGCCTGAAAGTTTGTTGACAGTAAAATATGGCAGATAACAGCCGCAGAGAGAACATAGCTATTCTAGGCCTAATTTCATCTAGTACTTATGTAATCCAAGAGACCCGGAACCTGGGGGCTGAGGGCCACCTAAGCCCCCCGGCCCTACATTTTAGGGAGGGAGACTGCTGAGGCCCCTCTCCGTTAAACATGTATAGACAATCTCTTTCAAAATATTTGTTTATCTGTTTACAATTGTTTGAGATGAAATAATAAATGTACAATATTTACTATTCAGTACGATGTTGTTATTATTATACTTCTAAGCTATAATTGAGTCCTCCGAGTCCACTGTTTGCCTAGAAAATATATAATATAGCGGGTAAAGAAAAGTCGGGCTGAACCCCCTCAGTGTTTTCTGTGTGTCCGGGCGCCGGATGTGGTTTGCTTATCACGATCTGGGGACACAGAAGGTCAGTACTGGCCTCTCACACCATTCTAGTTTCTGAGCTAGGAAAGGGCAAGCGTAGTTATCAGGAGATGGTTATGCGGGTTGACCCCAGGTAGTCTTTAAAACACTTGGTGTGACCCGGTTGCGTAATTGGGAGAAAAGGGAGATTCTTATTACGATTTCCGGCCCAAGCATTGCGTAATTGGGCTGTCTTTCATGCTTTCTTACTTGTGACACGAGCTAGTCTATGTTACAGGAGTTTCACGTCGTCTTGTCTCTGATGCTATCAGCGGTGATGTTGCGTGTGCTATATTACACGACAACACTGCTTTTAACTCTTTTAGGACGACTTCTTTTTCTGGGGTTTTGAAAGCATTAATTTTGAGGGGCATTTTTTTTACTGCAACACGACAAAGCTAAAACCTTCCCTGAAGAAAAAGTATCGGGACATATAATATATCAAACTAAAGATAAATGAGTGCAGAATGAATCTAAACTACTTAAATGTCAGTATAACAACCAAATGTTAATAAAATCACATAACATTTAATGATGTTAGACGCATATGAAAATTATTGACATAAACAATTTCACTTGTTCAACAACCCTGCTATACAATTCTAAGAATACACATGCCTTCTCTGTTCAAGTATGTATCAGCTGGTCTTTATTTGAAACAATTAATTTAAAAAAATTTGGATGTTATGATCATTTTTGTATGCCATGTCAATTTTCACAAAAAAACAAAAATCGGAAAAACAGCAGATCGAAACATTGATCTGATTGAAATATTTTGTGAAATTTTCATATCCTAAACTAAATTATCGCTAGTAGATTTGTCCCTTAGATATCAGTCATAATATCAAGACTGTTGTCACCATCTGGTATAGATTCATCAACGATAGAGCAGTATGGACAGTTCTAGACCTTTTCCCTTATTATTTAGTATGAAAAAATCACGTAAAAATTATATCCTTTCTAAATAATGTTGTTTATTAATCACAAAATAATGCACCAACCACGATGAGCGTCGCAAACGAAAGTACTTCCTGTTGTTAATCTTAATTGTTCAAAAACTTGTTCATAAAAGTTCGTTTTCCCTACAAACGGAACAAAATTAGAGTGTATCATGAACTTGCTTTAGGTCTTTAAAGGATAAACTTAATCGCCAATAAACTGGCTAAACTTCCGGAAAGAGTTAAAAACCCTATAAAATATAGAACTGGCCCTAACTTGGTCCCCGCTCAGATTCCTTCGTTTCTGTCGGGACCCCTTACAAGATTTATACATGTTTAATACTTATCCTTGATGTGTTAATCAACGGACTGCAATCTTGGAGGCGACAAACTGCACTGCGGGTGCTCTTAGACGTCATCAAAGAGAGACACAGCATACGAGCATACCCCTGATGTTTTCTGACGTCCGTGACATATGGCGAATTCTAACGTGTTGTATCAGTGTTTCCTATCGTAAATATCTCCGTCTATACATGAGACGACGAATTGTTTGTTATTTTGCACCACAACCTTTTTTTTTTGTTGCCGGGGGCCCAAATATAACCTATGGTTTGAACGGGCTTTCTTGGACCCCTCCACGGGGGATCCTCATCCGAATGGTGGCAGTTTGTGTCACCGGGTGTTTATCGCTTATCAGACAGTGTTTATGACCTAATCATGTGCTTCATATTTAACAGTAACATGTTTCTATCTGGAACTTCACGTCAAAAGTCATGTTGCCAGACATCAACACTATACATGCAGCTAAAGAAGAATGGTTAAACAATTCAGAACTGGTGTTATCGGTCGCCATACAGGGAGGGCAGATACTAAAGATGGGACTTGTGCCATAAAGATAATCGGTCGATGAATTATGTTTTGATATATGTTGCTTGTACCTGTGTCTGGCTGTGATTTTACGGTCACTGAGAGAACTAACGCTTGTCTTGTTTCTAGTGTCACGTGGTTGTTCTGCCGTTTATATTTGACGTGTCGTCTAGTTCGGTTTTGTTGAATTATTTTATGGCAGATGATAATGTGTCTCAGTATCTGAAGGTGCTGGGTAAATTGTTCTGTGTGATAATTGCACCACTTATCTCTGTTGTGTCACTTATTTATCTCTGTTGTATCATCGACTTATCTCTGTTGTATCATTGACTTATCTCTGTTGTATCATCCACTCACGGTTATATATTCCGGGTTATCGCGGAGCTTAAGTCGATAACTCTCTACAAATAAAAGAGATTGTGACCCAGAGGTGCGACGTCTGTCTCTGACTTGAGCAAACTGGTTAGGAATCATTTTGTTCAAATCATCTTAGTCTTGTGGTGCCTTGGGGTGTCGAGGTGAAGTATCAATTACAGCATTGTCTATGTGTATGTCGTACAGGATGAAGGACTCCATTATTCCGCCTCTCTCTCTGTCGTTTAAATAGTTAGGTTCTCTTTCGATTCCTACTTGGTCGGCATGTCATTGTTGGTTGTGATGTACAGTCTGTTAGCAGCCACTTGGTTGACATGTCATTGTTGGTTGTGATGTACAGTCTGTTAGCAGCCACTTGGTTGACATGTCATTGTTGGTTGTGATGTACTGTCTGTTAGCAGCCACTTGGTCGGCATGTCATTGTTGGTTGTGATGTACAGTCTGTTAGCAGCCACTTGGTTGACATGTCATTGTTGGTTGTGATGTACTGTCTGTTAGCAGCCACTTGGTCGGCATGTCATTGTTGGTTGTGATGTACAGTCTGTTAGCAGCCACTTGGTCGGCATGTCATTGTTGGTTGTGGTGTACAGTCTGTTAGCAGCCACTTGGTCGGCATGTCATTGTTGGTTGTGATGTACAGTCTGTCAGCAGCTACTTGGTCGGCATGTCATTGTTGGTTGTGATGTACAGTCTGTCAGCAGCCACTTGGTCGGCATGTCATTGTTGGTTGTGATGTACTGTCTGTTAGCAGCCACTTGGTCGGCATGTCATTGTTGGTTGTGATGTATTGTCTGTTAGCAGCCACTTGGTTGACATGTCATTGTTGGTTGTGATGTATTGTCTGTTAGCAGCCACTTGGTCGGCATGTCATTGTTGGTTGTGATGTATTGTCTGTTAGCAGCCACTTGGTCGACATGTCATTGTTGGTTGTGATGTACAGTCTGTTAGCAGCCACTTGGTCGGCATGTCATTGTTGGTTGTGATGTACAGTCTGTCAGCAGCTACTTGGTCGGCATGTCATTGTTGGTTGTGATGTACAGTCTGTCAGCAGCCACTTGGTCGGCATGTCATTGTTGGTTGTGATGTACTGTCTGTTAGCAGCCACTTGGTCGGCATGTCATTGTTGGTTGTGATGTATTGTCTGTTAGCAGCCACTTGGTCGGCATGTCATTGTTGGTTGTGATGTACAGTCTGTTAGCAGCCACTTGGTCGGCATGTCATTGTTGGTTGTGATGTATTGTCTGTTAGCAGCCACTTGGTCGACATGTCATTGTTGGTTGTGATGTACAGCAGCTACTTGGTCGGCATGTCATGTTGGTTGTGATGTACAGTCTGTCAGCAGCTACTTGGTCGGCATGTCATTGTTGGTTGTGATGTACAGTCTGTCAGCAGCTACTTGGTCGGCATGTCATTGTTGGTTGTGATGTACAGTCTGTCAGCAGCTACTTGGTCGGCATGTCATTGTTGGTTGTGATGTACAGTCTGTCAGCAGCCATTTGGTCGGCATGTCATTGTTGGTTGTGATGTACAGTCTGTCAGCAGCTACTTGGTCGACATGTCATTGTTGGTTGTGATGTACAGTCTGTCAGCAGCCACTTGGTCGGCATGTCATTGTTGGTTGTGATGTGCAGTCTGTCAGCAGCTACTTGGTCGGCATGTCATTGTTGGTTGTGATGTACAGTCTGTCAGCAGCTACTTGGTCGACATGTCATTGTTGGTTGTGATGTGCAGTCTGTCAGCAGCTACTTGGTCGGCATGTCATTGTTGGTTGTGATGTACAGTCTGTCAGCAGCTACTTGGTCGGCATGTCATTGTTGGTTGTGATGTGCAGTCTGTCAGCAGCTACTTGGTCGACATGTCATTGTTGGTTGTGATGTACAGTCTGTTAGCAGCTAGTTGGTCGACATGTCATTGTTGGTTGTGATGTACTGTCTGTTAGCAGCTACTTGGTCGGCATGTCATTGTTGGTTGTGATGTACAGTCTGTTAGCAGCCACTTGGTCGGCATGTCATTGTTGGTTGTGATGTACTGTCTGTTAGCAGCTACTTGGTCGACATGTCATTGTTGGTTGTGATGTACAGTCTGTTAGCAGATACTTGGTCGACATGTCATTGTTGATTGTGATGTACTGTCTGTTAGCAGCTAAGTTAAAGCATGTATGAGCAGACTGGTCAGGTCTGGCATGTTACGTCATGATCTTGGGTAGTGGGTCGGGAGCTCTTGCTTCTCAGACAGGGACGAAACACCAGTGTTCGGAACTCGAGTTGCGCGACTTGGACGCTAATGCGACTTAAATTGCGTATCTAAAGATTTGCGATTCAACTTGAGTCATTTTGTTTAGGGACTTTTAGCTTGGTGCAACTGGTTCTTGACCGCCGGCCATTGTGAGGTTTGATGGTCATCATCGCAATTTGCAGCGTCTTCATATAAAACTATGATTGTTTTGTTTATTGTTTACATTCCTGTTTTATTGCCTGTAAATATATATATACACAGAAGTTCATTGAGTTTGTGGCACTGCTTTGTGTGTGTGTGTGTGTGTTTAACATTGTCCCATGCAACACTCGCTGATGACTTGATGCATGCAGTGACTTGACTTGGCACTCGACCTGCAAGCATTCTTGGTGGTAATGACTTGGAACTTGGTGGTAATGACTTAGAATTTGGTGGTATTGGCTTGGAACTTGGTGGTAATGACTTGGAACTTGGTGGTAATGACTTGGAACTTGGTGGTAATGACTTGGAACTTGGTGGTAATGACTTGGGTCTCGTCGGAAATGACTTGGGACTTGGTTTTAATGACTTGGGACTATGTGGCACTAACTTGGCACTCGACTTAGACTTGAAAGGTGCCAATTTAGTGCAGCCTCAGAGAAGTACTAGGATGTTCCATAGGTTGAAATCACTGGTATCTGGACATTGCAAGACGGTCAGTTAGAGCACTGAAGAGGATACATACTTGAGTGTACCGCCTATGCGGTGTAAAATAAAAATAATAGAAAGGGGGGGGGGGGCAACTTCAAGCATGGAGATTAAGGACCGCATGGCTATTGCTGCCGCCACAAACTGTGCGGGTAATTTTTTTGTGTGTGTGCCCACGACATACATGAGAAAACCCACTCGCAGAATGGAAATGTTTGTAGCATGCGACGTTCTGATATACACACATTGGCTCCTCATCGTCGCTACAGAGTTCGTACACTGTTGAGATTTTCCTTATAGTGATCTAAAATGGAAGTTTGTTTTCTCTCCTAGTCCTTCTCTTCCTCCTGCTCCGTCTTCCCCTTCTTCTTCTTATTTTTTCATTCGTAAAGCCACTTGACGATGATGATCAGATAAGTTAGCATTGCTTATATTACTGTTTACTGCGTAAATTATTCACATTTTTATGTTCACCTTTCTCTGATTACCTCAGCTTCTGCTGCATAATGAAGATACAAAACTCATTTCTCATAGAGCAGTGGTGCTTGATATAATTCTGACGTTTCGGCTGTTTCTTGCATGCTGATGTTTGATCTTGTGGTTATTAATACGTTTGTCTCCCCATTTACACACAAGTACACACTAGCTCGCTTTTGATCGGTCGACCTCCAGCCTACCTCACTCTGATTGGTCGGCCTAGAGCGATCCAACTTTCACACAAGGTCACAGGGCTATTCCGCACTGGCGCTGATATCACGTGTTGTATATTTCTACTTGCCAGTGCTTTTAACACTACAAAAACATTTAGATATTGCGCATAACACACAACCCCCCTAGAGAGTGACGAAACTTATGTCACAGGCCGTCTCTTTCTCGGAATAAAAACGTAAATGCAAGACAACAAGAGACTGCGATACCCATAACCTCGACCACGGTAGACTAGTCCAACAAACTTATCAGTGGAGTTGACCTACATTCGGTGGGGAGAATAACATATTAAGAACCTATCTTTTGACACCCATAATTGTCGACACTTAATATCCCCACTCCCCACGATAGTCTTTCAAAGAGCCCAAATATATATGCTGGCCACTCTTGTTTGAGCGACACTGAGAAGATAAGTAGTACACAATAGAGTGAGTCATGCTACGGTTGTGGAGGAGAAGTTATACACTGCTAACAAAGACACGCGCTGACTGAATGACTGTACGGGACAGTTGTATACACAAGCAAACACGTTTCACTGATAGCCCAAACAGGTACCTGTTGTTGTGACCTGGTCATAGAGTCACGACCCCAACTGTTGACCAGACGTTAGACGCCCAAACATTCGTGACCTAGAGAGGTTTGGCGACCCAGGGTACTTGAATATGTTTACATCCTCCTACGTGAAGCGGGCCACGTTTGCATCCGAGTGGGTGGTGCTGGAGATAAATGACATGCCCTCATCAGTGCAGATCACAGGTCAAACAGACGTCCCAGGACATGGCATACCAGCGGGGTAAAGTGGAAAGTACCCGGGTTTCACTGTCACTGTTACCGGATGTGGGAGTGTGTACTTCAACGCCCGACCTGAGACAGTCGTTTATGGTGATACCTGGTGACATTTCTTCCTTCGCCTTCTCCTCTTCGTCTGTCTCTTTCTACTTCCCGTCGTTGTCCTTCTCCTTTTGAATGATTTGTGAATCGTTGTTCCATTTTTGCATGTGTACTTGTCAGTCTGGACTACGCTTGGGTTTCTTGAGACGAATCTAAAAACAGTCGGAAATGTAAAGAAACTATAGTGCGCCTATTTTAAAGAATTTTGAGAGAACAACTCTTGTACAGCCTCTCTCTCTCTCTCTCTCTCTCTCTCTCTCTCTCTCTCTCTCTCTCTCTCTCTCTCTCTCTCTCTCTCTCTCCCCCTCTCTCTTCCTCTCTCTCTCCCACTCTCTCTCTCCCCCTCTCCCTCTCTCCCTCTCTCTCTCCCCCTCTCCCTCTCTCTCTCTCCTCAGCCCTCTCTCCCCCTCTCTCTCCCCCTCTCTCTCTCTCTCAGCACTCTCTCTCTCTCTCTCTCCCAGCTCTCTCTCCCCCTCTCTCCCTCTCTATCTCTCCTCTTTTCTCTCTCTCCGTCTCTCTCTCTCTCCGTCTCTCTCTCTCTTCCTCTCTCCCTCCCTCCCTCCCACTCCCCCCTCGTCTGTTCGCTGTCCCACTTAATTCGCTCCGCTTCTCCACGAGATAAAATACAACTGTGAACTAAAGGATAACTGTTTGTAAGGGCTAAATGTAAGGCGTGCACAATTTTTAGCCTTTTGAAAGTAACGTTTTTTGTTTGTCGCTCTCTCCCCTTGTCTTTCTTTCCCTCTATCTCTTTTCCTTATCTTTCTCCCTCTTATACGCGCACGCACACACACACACACCAAGAGAGAGAGAGAGAGAGAGAGAGAGAGAGAGAGAGAGAGAGAGAGAGAGAGAGAGAGACGTAATGTCACCAACAAGATTTTGTCCGACAACAAAAACAGGCGACGGGTTCGAATACTTGTCTACTTTTCCTAACTTGTCTGCTATTTAGTTACTTTCTGACATTCATTCATTATTATATATATATATTGAAGAAACCAAGTATAGGTGTATATGAACACATGTTTTTTTTTTTAAATAATAATATTGTGCTGAAAGTGTTGGGGTACTTGCAATATTTGAACCTTTCAATAATATCCCTTAGTAAAGAGTCAGAAAGATAATATTTGATTAGTTTCGGTCGTTGAACGCACCAGATTAAAAATACATTTGGTGTGCCGTTATCAGGTAGAACATGTACCAGGACAGACAAGTCAACACTGCCACACACACGATGGGGAGAACGGGGCGTCAACACTGTCACACACATGATGGGGAGACGGGGCGCCAACACTGTTACACACATGATGGGGAGAACGGGGCGCCAACACTGTCACACACATGATGGGGAGAACGGGGCGCCAACACTGTCACACACATGATGGGGAGAACGGGGCGTCAACACTGCCACACACACGATGGGGAGAACGGGGCGCCAACACTGTCACACACATGATGGGGAGAACGGGGCGTCAACACTGTCACACACATGATGGGGAGAACGGGGCGTCAACACTGTCACACACATGATGGGGAGAACGGGGCGTCAACACTGTCACACACATGATTGGGAGAACGGGGCGCCAACACTGTCACACACTTGATGGGGAGAACGGGGCGCCAACACTGTTACACACATGATGGGGAGAACGGGGCGCCAACACTGTCACACACATGATGGGGAGAACGGGGCGCCAACACTGCCACACACATGATGGGGAGAACGGGGCGCCAACACTTGGGAGCTGAGACATTTTCAGGACACCCCTCCCAACAGCAACAAACTGAGAGTGTAGATTAATCCGCCTAACCAAATATAGTTCTCTTTTTCAGTATTAGTTTATAATTTTAAGATATATCCATGATATTATTATGTTTATCTACCATTCAACACGTCATGATCATTATACAATTTATCATCATAATAATGGGGTGTAAATGATGTATAAGAGTATATAATTGTGAGGGTATGGCACTATGAGTGTGTCAGTATGAGGGTATGGCACTATGAGAGTTTGTCTGTATGAGGGTATGGCACTATGAGTGTGTCAGTATGAGGGTATGGCACTATGAGTGTGTAAGTATGAGGGTATGGCACTATGAGATTGTGTCAGTATGAGGGTATGGCACTATGAGAGTGTGTCAGTATGAGGGTATGGCACTATGGGAGTGTGTCAGTAGGAAGGTATGGTACTATGGGAGTGTGTCAGTTGGAGGGTATGGCACTATGAGAGTGTGTCAGTATTAGGGTATGGCACTATGGGAGTGTGTCGGTATGAGGGTATGGTACTATGGTAGTGTGTCAGTATGAGGGTATGGCACTTTGAGAGTGTGTCAGTAGGAGGGTATGGCACCATGAGAGTGTGTCAGTATGAGGGTATGGCACCATGAGAGTGTGTCAGTAGGAGGGTATGGCACCATGAGTGTGTGTCAGTATGAGGGTATGGCACCATGAGAGTGTGTCAGTATGAGGGTGTTGACTAAATGGACCGCGACATGTGCGATGGATACATTCCGTGTCTGCCCTCGTCAGTCCTTGAGGTCGACGTTCGCAGGGTCGTGTTGTTATTTTGAAATACTTATAACATTGCTTTGACTGTGACAACGCTGCAAAAAATAGGAACATAAACAAACATTGGAACCTTATTTGCAGAGAGATTATAGGCACATGTTACATTCAGCCCCTCATATTACTCATATTTTTACACGGCACTTGTATGTTATCTATGAAATGTTTTACATTATTTATAATAGCAATATGAAGTGCACTAACATGCTGTGAGAACTACATACATTAATATATTCACACATCAACAAATCTATGCGTGATTGAATTCACACCCTTTTTCCACTAGAAAGGCTCTTGCAGCAACACGGTTTTCTCCGCTCTGTTAACACTAACAAGAGACAAACCGCCGCGTCACAAACGAATGCTAACGATACTAACATAACTGTCTAAATTCCGGCGTTTTTTATGAGTTGGATTATCTTCACCACACTCCGGATACATCCATAGATGCTCCGATTCTTAGCCGTGCAGGTCTTCTCCCAATTCTCGTACTCTTAACACTGACGTGGACACGTTGCTTCTAAAATCCTCCGAACGCTATGTCTTTCAAATGGCGTTGACAATGTCGGCGTTATCCATGAGCCAGCCATCGGCAACGAATGCAGAACGTGCCAGTCTGTTAGCTTTTTTGTAGCCAACAAACCTGCAAGCCCTGGTACAAATATAAAAGTAACTGAACACACGACCTCGACCCGCCGGATCATGCTCAAAGAATCACTCAACACACACACGCGGGAATTGTCATGTGGTTCTAGCTACACGAATGCTTGTATCACCGCCATCGTCATGCTGCTGGTGGTCATGGAGAAGGCACCGCTGGCTTCTTACACTGTTCTGTCTGCAGAGTGAGCCGTAAATGTCCAGGCACTTTTATGTCCTCGTATAACAGACCCGTCTGTGAATATCGGCAAATCTATCTCATCTTACTTGTCATTGATAAGCGCGCATTCCTCGGCGTTGACAGCAACGGGATTCTGCTCCCGACAACTCCTATCAAGCGTGACGACACAGGAGAAGGTTGCGAGAGAGCGCTTTGGACTGTGGTATCCGAACCTCACCAGGATGCATGTCTGGATTTCTGTGAGACTGCGCTTCTTCTTCGTTTCCACCTTGTACTTCAGCGAAGTGTCGTGGTGACTGCACAATTGCTTGATATCATCATCCGCACTCACCAGCCATGATTTGCCTCTTGTCAGTCTGTTGCTCTTTTTCCTGAGAGCATGTGGTACAAAGGATGCTTTAGATTAGGTAGTTAAGAAGTTATCTCATCGCTACACAAGAGGTACCCCAGAACAATGCGCATGGCTTCGTTTTGCACCCTTTCGCCGGCAGCAGTGTTTGGGTTTCCTTAAAGCGCGGTGGCTTGTCGAGTAAAGAGTTGTTAGTTAAGGATTGCCGATTTGCCTAGAGAGATATTACTTGACCGATGTGTCTGGTCGCTAGCAGTTAGCGGTTTTATCCCTTGTGGGCTAACACAACTGTAAGGGAGGAATACTGTGTGATCTCTTTCCCTCTTTAGGCGGATAGTGGAAACATTGAGTTTATGTGACGACTTTGCGACGGAAAGTAAGTTGTTAATGTATACAGAAATTATTCTGTGTGGAAATAGTCATAATCATCATCCTTTTGTGTTTATTACCGTTGAAAATATGTTTTTGAGGGCTAAGAGCGTAAACAGATCTCTGTACTGGAAGTATACCAGGCAATACATGACTCCGTCTATTGTTACTGTTCGTATTCTTCCAGTTGGACAACAAAGTAGCCACTCCCCTGTAGCGCCGCCGCTACACCACAACCCCACCACACAGTTGTGCCATGTCCACTCCCCTGTAGCGCCGCCGTTACACCACAACCCCGCCACACAGTTGTGCCATGTCCACTCCCCTGTAGCGCCGCCGTTACACCACAACCCCACCACACAGTTGTGTCATGTACACTCCCCTGTAGCGCCGCCGTTACCCCACAACCCCACCACACAGTTGTGTCCCACTCCCCTGTAGCGCCGCCGTTACACCACAAACCCCGCCACACAGTTGTGTCATGTACACTCCCCTGTAGCGCCGCCGTTACACCACAACCCCACCACACAGTTGTGTCATGTACACTCCCCTGTAGCGCCGCCGTTACACCACAACCCCACCACACAGTTGTGTCATGTCCACTCCCCTGTAGCGCCGCCGTTACACCACAACCCCACCACACAGTTGTGTCATGTCCACTCCCCTGTAGCGCCGCCGTTACACCACAACCCCGCCACACAGTTGTGCCATGTCCACTCCCCTGTAGCGCCGCCGTTACACCACAACCCCGCCACACAGTTGTGTCATGTACACTCCCCTGTAGCGCCGCCGTTACACCACAACCCCACCACACAGTTGTGCCATGTCCACTCCCCTGTAGCGCCGCCGTTACACCACAACCCCACCACACAGTTGTGTCATGTCCACTCCCCTGTAGCGCCGCCGTTACACCACAACCCCACCACACAGTTGTGCCATGTCCACGCCCCTGTAGCGCCGCCGCTACACCACAACCCCGCCACACAGTTGTGTCATGTCCACTCCCCTGTAGCGCCGCCGTTACACCACAACCCCGACCACACGGTTGTGTCATGTCCACGCCCCTGACTACTTCATTGACTGCACTGTCCTGTTATTGGCTAATCGTATTCCGCTCCTGTTCTTACAGGAGAGGGGATGACAAGGGTAAAGATTCGCACCCGTCCTCAATCAGACAGGTTAGAGTGATTGCGAGAGCAGATCTGCGGCTCCACGGGCTCTCGATGTGTGGAGATTGTCTACCATATGGAGCCCTAACAGCTGTGTTTATGTCTGTTTACTGGTGCTTAACCTAGTAGGTTGTTGTGTCAGTGATAATTGGTCCTACGGTAAACATGGGACAACCAATAATGGTTACTGATTGAGTTTGTTTAGTCCAATAATTGGACCTGTAGTAAACGGGGCAGCTTGTAGGTATCACTGTGGAAGTTTATCAAGTATTTGGACTTAGCGATAAATATAGGACAGCCAGCAGTGTTAGCGGTAGAAGCTTGAGTCCGATAATTGGACCTGTGTGAAACATGCCGCGGCTAGTAATAGTTAACGTAAAGTTTGTTTGGGGTCCAGTATTTGGACCTGGTGTCAACAGGCAGCCAGTTGTTACTGCTAGAAGCTCATGTGGTGTCCGTGTAGATGTTAATTAATCTGCGCTTTATTGTAAACCATTAATAATTATAACGGAAGCCGCCGTGGTGTAGTCGCTAGAAATATATACGAACACACACGTGCGCGCGCGCGCACACCCACACACGCACACACACACACTATACCTAAAATGACAGTTGGTGTGGGTGGCAGGAAATTGTTGATTGTGTATTCCCCGTTGAGCAACGGGAAGAAGAAGGAGGAGTAGAGTGTCGGGAAACAGGGATATAACAGAACAAGGAATTGAAGGAAACCCCACAGTAAACAAGAACATGGACAGTGGATAACCAGGAAGAAAATAAACATTAAAAAAAAAAAATAGTAAAACAGCAACAAGAAACAAATACAGAGCTAATAGAGGGGGAAAAGTGAAACATAACAGTAAAAAGAGGAAAAGTAAAAAGTTAAGATGAAGAGTATAGAACTAATGAAAAGAAAAAGAAGAAAGAAGAAGAATGGGAAGTAGACCGAAGAAGAAAAGGAACAAGGCAGAAGGAAAACACTGGGAAACATGGACGATGCAGAAGATGGAACAAGTTGAGGATCACAGAAAATACTGAAATAAAGGCTGACCAAAATTCACGAGAAAAACAGGGGAAAAACTTAATGAAGCAAATCAAACAGAAAAGAGTTAATAAAGAAAATTAAGAGTAAATAAATAATAAAAAAGAAGATTAGGGAAAAGATGAACAATTGAACAACAACAACAAAACTTTTGTTTGTTAAAAGGGTCACTCATTGGGCACGCAGGCTCTTCACCTAACTCGTCTTTTAGACCACAGTGTCATATTTATTTATGTTTGTTATGTTTATAAAATCAAATATACATAATTAAATAATACATACGCACATCATACATACTACACACATCATACATACTACACACATCATACATACTACACACATCATACATACTACACACATCATACATACTACACACAATACACACATCATACTTACACATTCATTCACGCTCAGAATATTCACGTGTAACGAACACTTACATGCCCATACATACATACATACATACATACATACATACATACATACATACATACATACATACATACATACATACATACATACATACATACATACATACATACATACATACATACATACACACACACACACACACACACACACACACACACACACACACACACACACACACACACATACACACACACACACACACACACACACACACACACACACACACACATACACACACACACACACACACACACACACACACACACACACACACACACACACACACACACACACACACACACACACATACACACACACACACACACACACACACACACACACACACACACACACACACACATACACACACACACACACACACACACACACACACACACACACACACACACACACACATACATACATACATACATACATACATACATACATACATACATACATACATACATAATACACACACACACACGCACACATATGTACACACACACACACATATATATATACACACACATACACACACACATATATACGCACACACACACACAAATGCCTTTAATATACACATGTACTCATAATAAACAAGTGCATATCCAACACATACGTGCATCCACATACATACACTCGCATGCACTTACTTGCATGCATACACAGATACACATTCACACAAACACCCACACACTTATTTATCGACATGATATCATCAGCGCAAATAAATACACTCGTATATGCACTCATGCATACAAACACATTCATACATACAAACCCGAGCACACCCACTCCTGCATACACATACATACATTCACGCAAGCCAAACACCAATATATGCACGCACTATACACACTCATTCATACACAAACACCCATATATACACAAGCGCTTTATCATACACAATCACCTATACAAATACCCATACATCATTAGTTAAAGACTAAATATGTAACAGTGCAACCTCATACATACACAGTCACCCATGCATACACAATCACCTATACATACACAATCACCTATACATACACAATCACCCATACATACACAATCACTCATACATACACAATCACCCATACATACAAAATCACCCATACATACACTAACACCCATACATGCGCAATCAACCACACATACACAGTCACCCATACATACACAATCACCCATACATGCACAATCACCCATACATACACAATCACCCATACATACACAATCACCCATACATACACAATCACCCATACATACACAATCACCCATACATACACAATCACCCATACATACACAATCACCCATACATACACAATCACCCATACATACACAGTCACCCATTCATGCGCAGTCAACCACACATACGCAGTCACCCATACATACACAATCACCCATACATGCACAATCACCCATTCATACACAAGCATCAGATCACACAGCCATGTGTCCACAGACACCCTCAGATAACACCCTCACATACTAAATACAACCCTATACATACACAAACAAGAAACAGAAGCAGGATGTCTT
>CAJHNH020001507.1:0-163908 GCA_905116865.2 Candidula unifasciata | reverse complement strand
CTTAGTTTGAATAATGTATCTTCAAAAGTAAATCGATGATTGAATTTTACTTTAATTTTAATAAACATTCCTATGATTGATTTAAACTCATAGTTAAAGTTTATTCTATTTCTAGATGTATGTATGGTGTCAGTGCTGTCTACCAATATACATAGTCTAGATGGGGGCTTAATTTTATTACCAGAAAGGGAAATTGTCGGGAGGGGTAATCTGCTCTGTCTAAGTGGTTAGGCATCTAAATTCCCTTATCCCTTTTCTGGGGATATTCAGGCAGCTCACCTTCTTTCGCGAGCCAATTCGAGTCTGTATCTGAGTATCCAGGGACACTGTCTGCTCTTTGCACCAAAAGACAGTTGTCTCGGTTCCTAACAAGATAACACCACTTTAGTGAGTGTAAAAGGAACCTGTTCCACGACACCATCTAGTGCTGATTTATCCCACCCATCTAGTGCTGATTTATCCCACCCATCTAGTGCTGATTTATCCCACCCATCCAGTGCTGATTTATCTCACCCATCTAGTGCTGATTTATCCCACCCATCTAGAGCTGATTTATCCCACCCATCTAGTGCTGATTTATCCCACCCATCTAGTGCTGATTTATCCCACCCATCTAGTGCTGATTTATCCCACCCATCTAGTGCTGATTTATCCCACCCATCCAGTGCTGATTTATCTCACCCATCTAGTGCTGATTTATCCCACCCAAATCTAGAGCTGATTTAATCCCACCCATCTAGTGCTGATTTATCCCACCCATCTAGTGCTGATTTATCCCACCCATCCAGTGCTGATTTATCCCACCCATCTAGTGCTGATTTATCCCACCCATCTAGTGCTGATTTATCCCACCCACCCAGTGCTGATTTATCCCACCCACCCAGTGCTGATTTATCCCACCCATCTAGTGCTGATTTATCCCAACCCATCCAGTGCTGATTTATCTCACCCCATCTAGTGCTGATTTATCCCCCCCATCCAGTGCTGATTTATCTCACCTGCATCCCAGTGCTGATTTATCTCACCCATCCAGTGCTGATTTATCCCACCCATCTAGTGCTGATTTATCCCACCCATCAGTGCTGATTTATCCCACCCATCTAGTGCTGATTTATCCCACCCATCCAGATGATTTATCTCACCCATCTAGTGCTGATTTATCCCACCCATCTAGAGCTGATTTATCCCACCCATCTAGTGCTGATTTATCCCACCCATCTAGTGCTGATTTATCCCACCCATCTAGTGCTGATTTATCCCACCCATCTAGTGCTGATTTATCCCACCCATCCAGTGCTGATTTATCTCACCCATCTAGTGCTGATTTTTCCCCACCCATCTAGAGCTGGATTTATCCCCACCCATCTAGTGCTGATTTATCCGCACCCATCTAGTGCTGATTTATCCCACCCATCCAGTGCTGATTTATCCCACCCATCTAGTGCTGATTTATCCCACCCATCCAGTGCTGATTTATCCCACCCATCTAGTGCTGATTTATCCCACCCACCCAGTGCTGATTTATCCCACCCATCTAGTGCTGATTTATCCCACCCATCCAGTGCTGATTTATCTCACCCATCTAGTGCTGATTTATCCCACCCATCTAGTGCTGATTTATCCCACCCATCTAGAGCTGATTTATCCCGCCCATCTAGTGCTGATTTATCCCACCCATCTAGTGCTGATTTATCCCACCCATCCAGTGCTGATTTATCCCACCCATCTAGTGCTGATTTATCCCACCCACCCAGTGCTGATTTATCCCACCCATCTAGTGCTGATTTATCTCACCTGTCTAGTACTGATTCATCTATAAAATATAGGTCTAGCCCTATATACCCAATACGCTTGGAAAAGGGTACTTTAATATATGTAGAGATTCGAACACAGTTCCTCCATACCGTCGTGTAAACACAAATGGACATGTCTTGATAGGCACGTGTAGGTGTAGAGCAATGAAGTTGAGTTAGGAGGAAAGGGATCCTTGACGAAATCATGTCATCTTTTGCAAGCATAACTACTCACACATGTTTTTTTTTTTTTTTTCTGAAAATCAAAGCAGTGTTTCCTTTTTGTAAATTTGAATAAAGAAGACACAAACAACAAATTGCAAGTTTATTGCCTGCCAGTAACAGAATCAGTTGACCTGATAAAACAGACAGTTTCGTTTGCTTGTTGTTAAATTTGTACTTCAGTTATAAAGGATTCACTTTTTAGCTTCATTTATGTAATTGTTACTGTAGTATGCATCTGCTGAGTTGCAGCGAAATATGCCCGGCAATCAGTTGTGCAATCTATAATTTGCGTCTTCTTTATTCAAATTTATTTATGTAGCAGAAGAGCTCCATTACACACAATCAGTAATGGCTAACCAAATGATAAAGGTACGAATGTACCCTCACAAGATAATAATATTCTCAGTATATAGCGCCTGGCTTTTTTACAGTGACTATACTAAATAGTTTTATTTTTGTTGTTGTTTAGAAGTGTACGCAAAATTAGGAAACATTCCAGCGTTTGTAATTAAGATAGATGTTTTTGTTGATGTTTATTATCTTTTAAACGATTAATGACTATAATAATGCAGTAGGAGGCCGCGATGGCAGAATTTGAGACGGGCCTGAGTGCCCAGTTCTTAACAATTAATTAGGCGTCCGTTCGTTCCTTCGATGTCTCATTTCTTTCAGTACAGAGATGCAACACTAAATGTACACCTTGATGGTATATCCTGAACCTTAACTAGGCCTATGACTTGGACAGTTCCCGAGGAGTCTCACCGATAGGGTTGTCTGTAGGTGCAATCAGCTCCAGTTATCGTTGACCATGCGTTTTATATCAAGGTCGACCGTGGCCGTTACTGACGTTGTTACGGCTGCAGTTATTTATGAGCACCGAGTCAACAAATTGATTTATGCACACTGAGTCAACAAACTGATGCCGTGACATAAACATTACCAAGGGTATAATCAGGTTCTGATGCACTTTCTACTTGATCCCATAGAGCCTTCACCACGTACGTCCGCTTTCTGATAACGTAGCTCACCCAGAAGCAGTAGTATCAGGGGTAGTTTATTAGTAGTAGTAGTAGTAGCAGTAGTAATATCAGTAGCAGCAGTAGTAGTTGCAGCAGCAGCAGCAGCTGTAGTAGCAGTAGTAGTAGCCGCAGTAGGTGTTGTAGAAGCAGTAGTAGCAGGAGTAATTGATTAGTGGTAGTAGTAGTAGCTGTAGTATTAGAATTCATAAACCGGTGCCTGCGCAAGCTAGAGGGAAGGAAAAACTATAATAGAATCACTATTTTTGAGGTTTGGAAGATTCAGTGGACCAAGAGGTGAAGAAAAGATGCTGGCGTTGGATAAGACACAGGAGAAAAAAACCTGATAATTATAAAACTAAAATGTCTTTACACATTAACCAGACATAAAAAAAAGGTACATCAAAAACACACAAACACATTCACACACACACAAAGAGAAGAGAGCTATAAAGTGAAGTTAAAAATATAGGGAGTACATGGGGTCAGCTGCTTGCAAAAGTGAAGCTTAGGTCGACTTAGCGTGAGTTGATTGGGGGCCTGTGCGCAATTTAGGGAATAGACGACACACAAAAAAAAGATTAGCAGTAGCAGTAGTAGCGGTAATTTTAGCAGAAGTAGTTTTTAGTATTGGAATTGTTGTAGAGTTAGTAGTGGATTAGAAGCAGTAGTTGTTGTAGTAGTAGTAATAGTCGTAGCAGCAGCAGCAGCAGCAGCAGTAGTAGTAGTAGTAGTAGTAGTAGTAGTAGTAGTAGTAGTAGTAGTAGTAGTAGTAGTAGTAGTAGTAGTAGTAGTAGTAGTAGTAGTAGTAGCAGTAGCTAATTTATATTGTATCATTAGCAGGAGTAGCAGAAGTAACAGCAGCAACGGTGGTAGTGTCAGCAGCAGTAGCAGCAACAGCAGCAGTGGTAATAGTAAAAGAAGTAGTTGGTATTGTTGTTAGTAGCAGTAGTAGTTACTGTTTTTGTCGTTGTTGTAGCAGCAGAAATAGTAGCAGCAGCTGAAGTAGTAGTACTAAAAGTAGAAGCAGCAGTATTAAAAGCTACAACATCAAGAATCATTATTGGTATAACATGAGCAGAGAAAGAGGAGGGAG
Source organism: Candidula unifasciata (assembly GCA_905116865.2). NCBI lineage: Eukaryota > Metazoa > Mollusca > Gastropoda > Stylommatophora > Geomitridae > Candidula > Candidula unifasciata. The sequence goes on along the minus strand of CAJHNH020001507.1, from coordinate 159,778 downwards.
CGAACTGGAGGAGAGTGAAAGAGCGGGAAGGTGAAGAGAATATTCATGTTGCTGGTGGTTGTAGTGGTGGTGATGATGCTGATGATGAAGGGAGACGATGAGGGTTGTGAGATAGCGAGAAATAAAAATATTCAAGAATGAATTTGTGCAAGATGGTAGTTTTGCATGGACGGAACTTCTGTAAACAAACAAATATTAAAAATGTGTGTATATACATTTATTATCAATAAAACAGCATGATCACTAAGTGACCCGGCAGCACTAACACAAGACTAGGCCTACAACCCCGAACCTACAACCTTTGACCTCTCAGACTTGGGGGAAAAATAGATAAATTTCTTCCCGAATGTCTAATCAACCTTTTTTAGAAGTTTTAAGTTGACAGAAAATTCTACTTTACGACTGTAACAGCTATTCGTAGCCAGTTTCAAAGCATTGTGAAGTGCTTGTTTCTTTGCACGATGTTTTATATCAAAGGCAATGATAACTGTGCATTCCATGTTGAAGTTTGCACGTGTTTTATGTTGTGATATAAGCAATACCTGGGTCTTGGGGTTGTCTTTTTGCAAACACTCATTTTGACTTCAAAGATAACATCACTAGTGGCCTAAGGTGGAATTGGTTCATAACAAGAAAATTACTTTTGTGAATCACGACAGGACGACAGTAATTCAACCCTTACATGAGCATGACAAGAACAGTACCTTTTCCATCTTTGACAGATTTCGGGCAGAAGCGCCGCAATTTGGAGGCTAAGACGCCTTGAATCCCACCAACCCCACTCCCGATACTTCTGTGGGTGATGAATCCTCCGCTGCGTGAAAATTTGCATGAGGTTATTCTATTATTTGCCATTCAGCATATAATAATACTTATTATTATAATAATTTTTGCGCACTTAAATAAGACTTGAGCACTTTAAACCCCGCCATGCCCCTTAGACAATTATGGAGAGGGGGAAGTGAGCAACCACTCCCCCATTAAATTTTTCAAGCGGCACTCCTTATTCAGAGTGTGTTTTTAAGGCCTCAAATGTTTACAAACCAGTCAGCTATTGGTAAAAGTTCTGCTGCCCTTCCTTCTTCACCGCTTTGGATGTCGAGGGAGATAAAAGCTTCTAACTCTTCTGGCCGCCTGGGTCATAACCACTTGATGCTGATCCTTGGTTTCTCTGATGTTATCTTTCTATCTTGTTCTTGATCCAGTCTCGTGCTCCACGCTCCACTCCCCCTCCCCCCCCCCCTTTTTTTTCCTCTCTAGTATACGCCTTGTGTTGTATGTTACTACAGATAATTATCTCTAAACTGGCAAATTATATTATCTGCTGCCTTTTTATGTAATAGCTTGCCACTCGTCCTCATTTTGCCGGACGTATCCACTTTTCACGAGTAAATCTGAGCGCCCTAAAACATTTTTTTTTGGGGGGGGGGGGGGGGGGGTGTTTGTAGCCTTGTTTTTACAAACCAATACTAAATAAACACGACGTTTCGATACTGAAAACTGACGGTGCAGTGACACGTACTCTGAAATCATGAAGATAACAGTTCTTCTTTTGCTATTCCAAAATACAATGCTTTGGTAGAAAGACTATATTCTTTAATCAATGCAAATTACCCAGTGCGATTGGTGGTTACATCAACCAGAACATAATGGAAGGTTACATCAACCAGAACATAATAGGAGGTTACATCAACCAGAACATAATAGAAGGTTACATCAGCCAGAACATAATGGAAGGTTACATCAACCAGAACATAATGGGAGTTACATCAACCAGAACATAATAGGAGGTTACATCAACCAGAACATAATGGAAGGTTACATCAGCCAGAACATAATGGAAGGTTACATCAGCCAGAACATAATGGAAGGTTACATCAGCCAGAACATAATGGGACGTTACATCAACCAGAACATAATGGAAGGTTACATCAACCAGAACATAATGGGAGGTTACATCAGCCAGATCATAATGGAAGGTTACATTAACCAGAACATAATGGGAAGTTTACATCAGCCAGAACATAATGGGAGGTTACATCAACCAAAACATATTGGGAGGTTACATCAGCCAGAACATAATGGAAGGTTACATCAGCCAGAACATAATGGGAGGTTACATTAACCAGAACATAATGGAAGGTTACATCAGCCAGAACATAATGGGAGGTTACATCAGCCAGATCATAATGGAAGGTTAAATCAACAAAAACATAATGGGAGGTTACATCAACCAGAACATAATAGGAGGTTACATCAACTAGAACATAATGGGAGGTTACATCAACCAAAACATATTGGGAGGTTACATCAACCAGAACATAATGGGAGGTTACATCAGCCAGAACATAATGGGAGGTTACATCAACCAGAACATAATGGGAGGTTACATCAACCAGAACATATTGGGAGGTTACATCAACCAGAACATATTGGGAGGTTACATCAACCAGAACCTTTTGGGAGGTTACATCAGCCAGAACCTATTGGGAGGTAACATCAGCCAGAACTTATTGGGAGGTTACATCAACTAGAACCTATTGGGAGGTTACATCAACCAGAACCTATTGGGAGGTTACATCAGCCAGAACCTATTGGGAGGTTACATCAGCCAGAACCTATTGGGAGGTTACATCAGCCAGAACCTATTGGGAGGTTACATCAACCAGAACATATTGGAAGGTTACATCAACCAGAACATAATAGAAGGTTACATCAACCAGAACATAATGGGAGGTTACATCAGCCAGAACATAATGGGAGGTTACATCAGCCAGAACAAAATGGGAGGTTACATGAACCAGAACATAATGGAAGGTTACATCTGCCAGAACATAATGGGAGGTTACATCAGCCAGAACATAATGGAAGGTTACATCAGCCAGAACATAATGGGAGGTTACATCAACCAGAACATATTGGGAGGTTACATCAACCAGAACATAATGGGAGGTTACATCAACCAGAACATAATGGGAAGTTTACATCAGCCAGAACATAATGTGAGGTTACATCAGCCAGAACATATTGGGAGGTTACATCAACCAGAACAAAATAAGAGGTTACATCAACCAGAACAAAATGGGAGGTAACATCAAACAGAACATAATGGGAGGTTACATCAACCAGAACAAAATGGGAGGTAACATTAACCAGAACATAATGGGAGGTTACATCAACCAGAACAAAATGGGAGGTAACAAAAACCAGAACATAATGGGAGGTTACATCAACCAGAACATAATGGGAGGTTTCATCAACAAGAACATAATGGGAGTTGTTAGCCAACAGACACTTAGAGACATACTCATTAGGAGATCGGAGCACTTATGGTCATGACTGGTGCGCCATGGAGACGATTTTTAAATGAACAGTGAGAATTTTCCAGAAACTTAGGCAACTAGAAAATCGTTTTGAGTCTCTGGCGGTGTTTAGATACATATATAAGTATGTCGTTTTTTTTTTTTTTTTTTTTTTGGAAACAAAAACCGTAAATTTTTTACAGAAGTTCTGAAATGTGTGTGAATTAAAAGAGAGTTGCTAAAAAAATATTTAAAAACGTTGACAAATTAGATATTTCGGTCACACCAAAAGACATAATAGTCTTTTTAAAATGATATTTGAGGACGAGTTTAAAGCAAGAGAGCTAGATGTACACAACGATACAAGTGGGAGAACAACATCAAGCTATGGACGAATAACAGACTAAGAGAGCGTACTAATAAGACCTGAGACAAAAAGTGTTGGAGATCATTTCAGCCAACCTTACTTCTGGAAACGGCCTCTGGTTGGTTGATTGAGTGACTGATTTCATTAACATTATACAGATCTACCCAAAAGACACACAAACTGCCATTGCTGAGATTTGAACTCGAACAATATTTTTGTGAGCCAGTCGTTCTATTATACATAGCGTAAATGTTACATTCTGCATGTATGTTGTATTACATTGTATTCCCTTCTCTATCCCCGTGGACTATCCTTTTATGTAATCACCATAAACAGACTTGTTGTAAATACTATTTTGAGACCAAATAAGTCTTTATCTTTTCTTTATATCATTTTAAAATGTCTCCCGAAAGCGGCTTTCTTTTACCCTGTTCGTTTCCATTTTTAATTTTCTATGAATGTTTAATATTCGCAAGCGCAGACAGAAAGCTGATCATGGCCGTGTGTTGCTATTATTCGGGTTGACTAGAAATCTGATCTGTTACCCCGAGTAGGGTGAATTAAGAAATAGCATCTCTCTTTGCTCTTATTATTCTCAAAAATCAAAGAGTTGGTGTAGTGAATTAAGCAGGATCTGTGTGAACGTGAGACTCATGCAGGAATACCCAAGCCAGGGCTGCACAGTGTAGGTTAGTTACCGAACGTCAAGGATGTCTGTTTTGATTTAAGCAGACAACCCCAAATTGGCGCCTTTTTGTTGTTGTTGTAAAGAATAACCTGGGCCAAACTTTTCTTAACAATGTATGTCTTTGCAAGCAAAAAAGTTGCAGGATATTGCAGATGAATTAGCTATGGTATGTGCGATCTGTTTTGTTAGTCTTCTATCCATACTGAGATGTTTTAAATGTCAGAATGTGTGGTAAACAGTTTGGTAGCAGCACAGAGGAGACAAACTGGTCAATCGATCAAGTTCAACATAACATTTCAGTACTACCTAACAACATTTGTATACAAATCTTTTTTAGAAAAAGAGAAAGCAATAATTCCTCATGATATGCAACTTTGATGACAAAGGGGAACTCCGGTATTCGTTCATGCAGAGGTTCCGGCTAGTTAGCATCCATTGAATACTTTCTCCAGGTCATGCCGATGTGTTGGGAAATGAGCAGGCAGATAGACTGGCTGGCTCTGCACCACTTATTGGTGAATTGATGTATGAAAAGTTATGTATAGTGAGGGCCCCTTTTGGAGCGAGTGAACAGTGCGGAGGCGCAGATAGATCATTACGGTTTAAGGAGAATGGCGCTGCGAGGAGTTACCAGGGGATCTGGCTGACGCTCAACACTCAGGGGAAGGATGAGACGGATATTCAATCAGACTGTTACTGGTACGATCGGAATTGGAACTTTTCGGTTGCTGCTGAAGTTGGGGACTGAGCACTTATGTGCTGTGATGTCGATTCTTAATTCAACATTCGTCCATGCCAACATGTGTGTGTCCTTTTTAATACTTGTCCTTTCCTCAGAAATCGATTAACTACGAATGTTGGAGCTCTATTGTAGTTGATGTTATTGATTCATATTTAATCCCCGATTAAATCCAAGTTAATTGAGGATTCAGAACTGGCAGGGCAACTGAGAACCAAGTTAACTGAGGATTCAGAACTTTGCCCATGTGAACAGTCGCTAACAGAATTGTTAACATGGGCTTTAGACATGATCTCCGTATGCAGTAGTGAGGTCCCAGGTTTGGCATGTTGATATTCCAATAGAAACCAAGCTGTATGGAACCGTAGAGGGCATGCGTCACACCACAGACTTCGGAGCAGTTGAAGGCACGCATCACACCACAGACTTCGGAACAGTGGAAGGCACGCATCACACCACAGACTTCGGAACAGTGGAAGGCACGCGTCACACCACAGACTTCGGAACAGTGGAAGGCACGAGTCACACCACAGATTCCGGAACCGTAGAAGGCACACGTCACACCACAGACTTCGGAACAGTTGAAGGCACACCTCACACTACAGACGTCGGATCAGTGGAAGGCAAGCGTCACACCACAGACTTCGGAACAGTGAAAGGCACGCGTCACACTGCAGACTTCGGAACAGATGAAGGCATGCGTCACACCACAGACTTCGGAACAGTGAAAGGCACGCCTCACACTACAGACGTCGGATCAATGGAAGGCGTGGGTCACACCACAGACTTCGGAACAGTGGAAGGCACGCGTCACACCACAGACTTCGGAACAGTGGAAGGCACACCTCACACTACAGACGTCGGATCAGTGGAAGGCACGCGTCACACCACAGACTTCGGAACAGTGGAAGGCATGCGTCATACAACAGACTTCGGAACAGTGGAAGGCATGCGTCACACCACAGACTTCGAAACAGTGGAAGGCACGCGTCACACCACAGACTTCGAAACAGTGGAAGGCACGCGTCACACCACAGACTTTGGAACAGTGGAAGGCACGCGTCACACCACAGACTTCGGAACAATGGAAGGCATGCGTCACACCACAGACTTCGGAACAGTGGAAGGCATGCGTCACACCACAGATTTCATAGAACCCCGTGGTCCTCTCGTCTGAAAATAACTGACAGGGAGAACGAAAAGAAGAAGGAGATCCTTCCAAATTAACCGCGCTTTCATCACAATTCGCTCATGGATCAGGAGGTCGCGGGTTAGGATTCTGACAAAGCCGGACTTTTTTGTTTTCTTTTTCTTCAAAAATGGCCTTTGCTGCTAGGTCAACGCAGCCTTGAGCGGGTACCAGGTGCCGTATTTAGAAGTAAAGGCGGCCGGCGTGATGCTGGTCTACAAAACATAGGTCTAGTTCTAGATGCCTAATATGCCTAAAAGCGTGGGACAATCACAATTAAACAAGGTCTGTTCACAAAGTGTCCCATGTTACCCCCTCCCCCCACCCCCCCTCCCCAACCACATTTTTGGGGGGTCACAAACAACTGTTCACACACGCAAATAAGAACGCTGGGCTAAAGTTACAATGAAAGATTTGTATGACATTATTAGAGCCCTGTCAAGCTAGAACTAGTTAGCTCTGGACCCAACACCAGCTTCCAACTTCCCAACACTTCAGAGATAACGAGTCAAAACGACACAATCGCCGCCCAAAGCACCACTTTGACCCAGATAGAACTAGATTTATACCGTCTATTTCTGAGTCATCATTTGCGTAAACAAATCGTGTTGTTCGTTTTGTTTTGTTATTATCGGCGGCAACCATCAGAAAATTGAAATATTTTGGTCACTTGAAACGTCATGGAAGTCTAGAGAGAACAATAATGGAGGGGTATATGCCTGGGAAGAGAGGAAGAGGAAGGCCAAGGAGAAGATGGGTGCAGGATGTGGCAGATGATCTCCAGATGGGTGTATCAGACGCAGGACATCTTGCTCAGGATAGGAAGGTTTTCCGGAGGGTTGTTATGGCAGCGAGGTTCCGCGAGGGACATGCTACTGAATGAATGAATGAATGAACCATCAGAAAGGTTTGAGGTTTGAACAACGGATCAACATCATGGCACACAGGTAGTAACCAATAAGGGCTCCGTTCTTTTTCTAACTCAAGTCCAAAGAAGCTCAGCACAGTGCACAGGATCTGTATCACCGGCGAGGTTCTTAAAATACTTTGGTTAGATTTTTTACTCAAAATTGTGTTCGAGCAGCGCTTTTAGACAACTCTTCGATTTCCAACTGCCAGGGGATTTATTACGCGTGTAACTTTACACACGGGCGTCCAACGTCACTACCCGTAGACCAGGGGGAATTACTAGAAGTTCAAGTCCAAGTAAAAAAATCCCAGCCCTTACCGAGGATTAAACCCCCGAACCTCTAGTTGACGATCTTATCAGAATTCCACCCCCCACCCCACACACACAAAACCATTGACGGTCACATGCGAGATAGACTTCATGGTTGCATACCTGAGGCCTGTCCAGTCAGTCAAGTTCTGTATGTAGGTCTTTCTTTGTCTGCGTCTTCTCTCCGTTTTACTGCGTCCTTTTGTAGTCTCTCAATAAAGTAACAAAAAATGTATTGATTAGCACTCATAGGAAGAAGTAGAAAGACAGAAGACCACACCAGACAGCATAACAATCGAAAGCTTTAGTTACCGTGCCAGGAATCTAACCTGTCACCTCCAGACGGCGTTGAGCCTCGCTATGGAAACAAATGCACTATGAAACATCGTCAACTAGGCAACCCCCTTCCCCCCCCCCCCCCCCACCCCACACCAAAAAGAAAAGGTGTCGTAAAGCCTGAAATCAACAACTTTGGAATACCGATATAATTCATTCCAAACTATTAAAATGGCATAAAAGGTTACATTAATTTATATCAACAAAGCACATGTCGAACAACAAGCACAGTAACAATTGGTAGTCTGATCATAGATCAGACTTCAAACATTCCGTGTCACATTTCCCAGTCTAGTTTTTGTTCACCGTATACAATCTGAAAAGCCTTTATTAATAATCATAAGCCTACAATGTTCAGGCTAATGTATGATCGTTTCATCTGGTTCGTTTTACATTGTACGGGTATTTGCTTTTACATTCATCATCATCATACTACCATGCTTCACATTTGTCTCCTGCTTCTTCCTATTCTCTCTCTCTCTCTCTCTCTCTCTCTCTCTCTCTCTCTCTCTCTCTCTCTCTCTCTCTCTATTTCTCTCTCTTTCTTTCTCTCCCTGCCTCTTCTTCTTCTTCTTCTTCTTCTTCTTCTTCTTCTTCTTCTTCTTCTTCTTCTTCTTCTTCTTCTTCTTCTTCTTCTTCTTCTTCTTCTTCTTCACTCTTTCTTTTTCAGTAAATTTAATTATTGGTGTACTTCCAATAATGATTCTAATTTTTTTAGTGGGGGGGGGGGGGGGGCGGGGCGGGGCGGGTGTTTCCTCACATGATCTCTTCTAATTTTGGTGACGGCCTTTCTCAAACATCTCACTTCGCGTGTGGTCAAAAACATTTTGTTTGTTTTTCGTTTTGTTTTATTTTCTGTGTGTGTTTTTTAATCAGTGTTCAAGTGTGACATTTGCATGTCATCTGTCAAAATGTGACTATTTGTGCGACTCTAAACCCTCAGTTGAGTGTATTTAACCCTAGTTAAGGCGGTGTGAAACCGGAAGACGAATGTTGTGCTAGATTGGATTCAATCCATGATGTCGAAAGGACTGCACAAGACCAAACACAACTGAGGATTGGACTGCCAGCCCTGTGTGACTTGCCACGGCAGGGCCGGATATTGTCGAGGTCGATGACGGACTGTATTGGGACTAAGGATATGTGGTTTAAAGTTTGAACAACGGATGAACATCATAGCACACGTATAGTAACCCATAAGTGCTCCATTCTTCTTCAGACTCAAGTCCGAGTCCGAAAAGGTCAGCACAATGCACAGACTCTGTAGCACTGAGGAGGATCCTGAAATACATTGAGTAGATTTGTAACTCTAAATTTTGCCCGGGCAGCGCCGTTAGGCTAATCTTCTCGATTTCTAAATGTCAGGAGGTATATTTACGCGCGCAACAATGCATACGGGCGTTTGATCTCCCTACCCAGAGACCAGGGGAAATTACTAGAAGTCCAAGTCTACATGAAAAAAATCCCAGCCCTTACTGGGGATTGAACCCGGAACCTCTAGCACTCGAGGCGGACATCATGCCTTGAGACCAAGCAGCCCCCCCCCCCCCCAACCAACCGAGGATGGATATGTGGTTGAATGACCAGTGCTGTCGCCGTGAACCGAGCAGGTTATGATTTTTTTTTGGACCGGGGGGGGGGGGGGGGGGGGGGGAATACTTTCATCACCTTGCTTTTGATCAGAACATGGGTCTCTATTAGCGTCATCAAATGAACACTTCAAGCAAGTGATAAACCAATCACATTTGAGCAGCCGATAAATGCGCTGCTAGTACCAACTTTGTGCTATGAGTACTAAACATGGACGAAAAATAAAAACGCACAATTACACGTAAGATGAGATGTAACAGAAAGGCGACTGGAAAAACCAGAAGAGGTTTGGCCAGCAACAAAGACCTAAGCACAAAGGTAGACAAATTAGCGGTAATTGATTTCACAGAATTATCGGATAGTTTTGGTCAGAATGTAACAAAACCAACCAGAGCTTACTACATGAGATCAAAATTCGTAAAGCCAAAAGGCCGACCAAGAAAGATATGGGTGGATTGAGTAAACTGAGTAAAATTATGGAAAGTAATGGCTCGCTATGGAGTAAGTGAACACCTCATTGAAGTTTGCAAAAGCTTAAATAATGACTGTAGAAGCATAGTTAGAATAAAATACGGAACATTTAAACCATTGAAATTATCATCTGGAGTAAGACAGGGGGTGTGTTTTATCACCACTCCTGCTTATCACCTACATTGACAGTATATGCAAGAATGCCAAGCCCAGGAACGAAAATAATAGTAACATCAACGAATTACTTTTTGCCAATGACCAGGCCTTGATCGCAGATACCGCCATGAATTTGCAACAGCATCTGACATCTATGAATGAAGAATGTAAATCAACTAACATGAGAATCAACATCGAAAAGAAATAAGTAATGTCCATAGGAAGAAAGAAGCAGGATTGAAACATTGCGTTAGAGCATATATATATATTAAACATACACTGAAAATAAATAGAATGGAACAACATTTACTAAAGATGGTTCATTAGAAGAAGAAATTGACATCCGATGCAGTAAAGCTGGCCAAGTATTGGGACAGCTGGCTCCCTCTTATAGCATATGGCAATCGCAATCAGCACAGAGAGACATCTCATACAAATCATATTCATTCCCACCCTATGCTACCAGTGCCAGACGTGGTCACTCACAACAAAACAGAAAAGAAAATTGGCAACCATGGAAATGATGTGTCTGAGAAAAGCCGTAGGAGTGACCAGAAGAGACCAACAGGAATGAGGTCATACGAGATCAAGTCGGCATAGAACCAATTCTAAATTACATAGAAAGACAGCAAATCAAATGGTTTTTCCACTTGGAGAAAATTCATTCTAATGCTATACGATACAAGGCATATACCAAAAGAGGAGAGGCACGTAGATCAAGAGGTAGACCAAGAACAAGATGGGAGAATAACATCAGAGAAACTTTACAGTACCACGATGTGTCTTTGGTTGAAGCAGCCATAAAAGCACGAAGCAGGACCTAATATCTCCCTCGACACGCGAAGCGGTAAAAGAGGACGTAAAGAAAAAGAAGAATACTTTTTCCCACATCAGGCACTCATTCGGCACACAGTGTTGGACTCGTCGGCTATCCTCAGAATAACGGTCCCAAACTATCGAGGCCGAAAATATACCCTAACAGGGCCTCAGTCACATGTAAATTGCGAACTTCCGGCGACTTAAATTGCGCACTTCTGGCGACTACCGCCACCGCCGAGATTATCCGCAATTTACATGTGACTGAGGCCCTGTTAGGGTATATTTTCGGCCTCGATAATATGGAACTGTTATTCATAGGATAGCCGACTCATCTTTTGTAAACAATCTGCCTTCGGTGGGCGATGTGGACAGTATAATACTGACCACATTTATCTTCCATGATATTCCTTTTACCCAATGAAGGTTGAGTTGACCTAGTTGCCAAAGTCAGTTACCCCCCCCCCCTTTCCACCCCCACCCCTTTTTTTTTTCACACACATTAGACCGGTCCAGATTAGAACCCACTACCTTTGGGCCAGCAGGCAAACGTCTGACCACTACGTTCCCCCATCACAAGATGACGGGTATTTCCCCCATATTTCCCCGATAATTGTTTATCAGTATTTTCATAAATACCAGGTGCACCACAGAGCACAACGACAGGGCTACCATCTGAGTTCATTCACACGGTAGCTTCATGAGAAGCCCAGTGTGCCCAGGTTACAAACAACAGCTATCTGTGTTTTATCTCTGAGTGTATAGAGTGGTTTGTTGACGTTTTCTGCCTTCCGCTGATTACTGGGCCAGTTTGATTAACGTGGAACCAAATTGTCCTGCGTGTTTGGTTTTGTAATCTTAACTTTACGTGTTTTTTTTTTTTTTAATACTGTCCACTTTGATTCTGTAAGGAAATCCCACTGCGTGCCTCCTAGGGGCAAAAAAAGAGGGGTGGGGGGAATATAAGGTTGTGGCAGTTGGATGAAGCGACAGATCAAATTCATGCTATTGTTACCTTAGTTGAGGAGCGACTGACAGGACCAGTGTTGCCACTTTTCTTTGACAAAAAACATCCAAAACGGAGTCAAAAAATATCTAAAAACATCTAAATTTGCGTAAAAAACATTTAGAAAAAAAACATCCAAATGGAAAGAGTCACAAATTGCATAGCAATTGATATGACTCACCCTATATAAAGAATCATGTCCTCATCTTTACTGAAGTCTGCCTTACAAGATCCACAGGATAAACTTAACTTGGATGATGAAGTTGAAGCTTCAGATCCAAAATGACTCTAGTGTGCTTTAGCTGTTCCAATTTCTTTTAATACCCAATCAGGGAGCTGATGAGTGGAACAGCATTTGCCTACTCTTCGCTTCGTTCGTTTGAAAAGAAACAAAAAAGATAAGCTTGGTCCTTTTTTAACCGCCTGATGGCCTGTTTTCTCAAGGACGGGTTATTTGCTGTCTGAGCTTAAATTTCTTTCTTTTGTGGCGATGTTTTTCGCCTGAGTTTCCTTTTAGTTGTTGCATCATGTCAGCAGCGTGGGTTTGGCGGGCGCTTGAAGGTTTTGGGAGTGGACATGGCAGTTCTGAAAAGGACAGCCATATGTGCCTGGGTGGCCTGGAACGGGATGGGTGGGATATGGCTTCTGCAGTCAGGTTCTAGTGGCGTACTGGCGTCGTTCGTTTGGCGGGCTGGTTATTCCAGAAAGATGACGGCTCGGTTTTTTGGCTTCTGCTACGTTAGTAGCGTCGTCGTTGCCTTCCTTGGTTGTTTCTCTGGGTGGGAGTGGTTTGCAGTGGGCCCCATTTTTGCTGTTCTGCGTTCCATACTTATCAGTTCTCTAGTGCATAGTGTTCTTCCTGGTCTCTTATGAATTGTTCCTTGTCGAAGACGTATGGAGCGGGTTCTTCGGGCGGTGCACTGCTCGCAGTCGGAAACTCCTGCTCTGCTTGTGTGTATTCTTCATCGTATATGATCTCTCCATCTGACTGTTCGGTGTCTGTGATGACTGGGATCTCTTCAGAGTCTTCTTCGTTGGTTTCTTCATGTTCTGGTTCGGTCATTTGCGCCTGATGCTTGGTTGTTACGTTGTCAGTGGAGACGCCTTTGTCAGCCTTGTTGGTATTCGGCTTTTTTGTGGCATTTCTTTCTTTCTCCAGCAGGGCTCTTTCTGTCTTAGCTGCTTGCGCTACTGTTATGGCTTCTGCGGTGGCTTTCTCTAGCTGGGCGGCTTCGCGGCATGCGGCTTATCGATTAATTGCGGTCTTTCGTTTTGCATTGTGGCGGGGCGTGCCTTGTCATTTTGCCTGTCTCTTGGTATGTTTCTCGGCTGTCTTGCCTCTAGCTGTCTGGGCGCCTGGTATGTGTCTCTGGCGGTGGTGGTGGCGGCTGTCATGTCTCTCCTGCACTTCTTAAGATATGGGCTGCATTTCCGCTTTTTGTTAGGCTTCTTGAAGTCGCTATCGAGTTTGGCTAGCGGGCACTCCTTGAAGTCGTGGGGCCCTGAGCAGTACCGACAAATAAGGCCACTGCGACAGGTCGCGGCGGTGTGCCACGCCCTGTTGCAGCGTGAGCACTGCATGATGTCTGTAGTGTGGGCTCCAGGCTTCTGCTTTGGTAGGCGGGTGCTGGTAGGTCCCTGCGCCACGACTGGGGCGGCTTTAGGTGGTGGCTACACGATAGGGGAGGCTTCAGGTGTCGGCTCCTCGATAGGGGAGGCTTCTGGTGCTGGCGCCACGATGGGGGCGGCTTCAGTTGTTGGAATAGGTGTGCGAGGCGCCGCGATAGGGTCGCTTGCCGGTGATGCTGGCTGAGACGCTGCGGGTATGGCCATCCTCTTCCTTGGTGTAGGTGCGGCTGCTTGCTGTTTTTTCCTATGATGGAAAAATCAATTGCGGTCTATACTGAAAGCTCGATTCCTGCAGAGTCGACAAGGCTTGTTGAGTGAACTGAAAAGTACACCAAGCGTGTTTTCTCTGCAGTTCACGAGACAATCGTTTCACAAATGGCTTGTATAACTTGCTCTTCAACAATGATGTGCTCCCGGGCTGCTAATAACCCAAACGCAGACGACACCGATAGAGTAGTCAAGCCAAACTCAGCCGAAAATCAAGCGAGTATTGACCAGTATCTAGCTATCGATAATCAGGCTGCGAATGGATAGTTAGCGAGCGAACGAGAGACACACGTGGCTGATCGGGCGGTTTTTCCTACTCTTATCAGGCCTCCGAATTTTATTGTCAAGATAGCATTTTTCAGCCTGTTTCTTAGGTTAGATTTGATAAATTCACTCCAAATGGAAAACTTCTAGAAAAACATCTACCATCTAAACGTCAAAATGCCATCTAAATGCAAAAGAAAACATCTAAATCTGGATGTAAAACATCCAAAGTGGCAACACTGGACGGGAGACACGAACGCTGGGATTTCGTTCTCTCCGTCAGGCACAACAGTAAAAATCCCAGCATGCATAGCCCGCCCCTTCCCCTCTTCCCTCCCCCCACACTAAAATGTGGTAAATGCAGGAAAACACTTTTTAGAGATCACAGCTGATGACTGACGCAGAGATAATAACATTAGCAAGTTACACCAGTGCAGAATCGGATTTTCGGGGACAGTGTAAGAAAGGAGCACCTTTTTGCCTACTGTTTTAGACGCTTTTTTTTATCTATGAAGGGGGAAAAACAGAAACTTTTTAGGGAAAAAACTCACCGGCCTAGCAAGAATTTGTCAAATACTAGTAAGCTTTTACAAACCAACACCACCAACAACAACAACAGCAAAGTATTTAAATTGGAGGATTGCTTAATATTGGCTGTTACGGAAATCTGGTCTTGTCTTCAAAAACTTGATCCGCTAAATGTCTGTTTGTTGAGACTTCGTCGCCTATATCTTCAGTCAGTTTAGAATGCTTCTTCTTCTTCTTCTTCTTCTTCTTCTTCTTCTTCTTCTTCTTCTTCTTCTTCTTCTTCTTCTTCTTCTTCTTCTTTATTCGCCTTTTAGATGATGGATGGCATCTTGTGTTGTGGTTTTCAGCTAGGCAGCAATATCTGCCTTTCTCGACCAAACACATCCGACTTCAGCAAATCTCTAATCATTCGTCCTTTATGACATGCTTGTTAGGACACAGTGTGACTACCCCCACCCCCACTCCCCCTCCCCCTACCCAAAGAGCCCCGGGAACCCGCACGGGAAATTATTGTTAAATTTAAAAGAGACGGTTTCCGTAAACTATTTATATAATAGGCCAAGCAAACAGACCTGATTAAAAACAACACTGTTGTGTCGTCGTTATCTGGAGACAGTTGTTATCAAGCCAAGCATCCACCAATATTCGGATTATTCCGGTTGTACTGGTTGTTATTGTTGTGTGTCACGTCACCCCAGAGAGGGCTGCCGAAGTTGGTACTTTCGTACAAATTTGGTACTTTTTTAACATTGCTGAACAAAACTGTACTTTTGGTACCACGACTGTTTTGGTACTTTTGTATGTGTGAAAATGTTGCATCAGTATTTTACCTGTTGACATTATACGTTGGATTCAGTAAGTCATGTTACTGCAGGAAGGCTGAAGTGTGGATATGTTGCATCAGTATTTTACATGTTGACATTATACGTTGGATTCAGTAAGTCCTGTTACTGCAGGAAGGCTGAAGTGTGGATATTGTCGTATGGCAGTTTTGTCGCGCACCTTCACTAACGGAATATTTTCACAAATCCCTCAGGTGCTCTGAGACAGGAGTGTTTTGAATGGTGGCTCTCGTTCGTCTAGAGGCCTAACCCTCGGTTCAAACTTTCCATTCAACCTGTCTCAGGGATAAGGTGACACGAGCTCTGACTCCACAGG
Source organism: Candidula unifasciata (assembly GCA_905116865.2). Taxonomy (NCBI): domain Eukaryota; kingdom Metazoa; phylum Mollusca; class Gastropoda; order Stylommatophora; family Geomitridae; genus Candidula; species Candidula unifasciata. The sequence goes on along the minus strand of CAJHNH020001507.1, from coordinate 144,053 downwards.
GTTATTATGAACACTTGGGTACCTCTCGGCCAGACGTCCCCACCACTGTTTTGCCCCCAGACTGGTACAATGTAAACCCAGTCGAACAAGTAATCAACAGTGAATTTGACAAGACAACACTACCTTTCTGAATAAGACAATGAATTCCAATAAAACGAAACTTTTCTACTAACCAGAAGACTGATGAACTACAACATTACTGTAATAAATTCATCATAACAAAGTTGACGAAAAGTAGCGTGAAGAATTCAAAAGGAATGTTCAAATCTTTGAAAATCTAACACAAGAGAAAGAGTTTTTCTACATAGACACATCAACTTCCTGGATCATCATGGCGGAGGTGGAGAACTGATTACAAAGTCCCATTTGGAGTCGAGCCATTTTATGACTGTCACTTCGACTTATCTGATTAGATCTCGCAGCTCCTCAGGATGCCGGAATGGAGTTTCACACCACCGTACTTTACAGCACGACTTCACAGGAACGAAACAGCTTCTCAGGATGCCGGAATGGATTCTCACACTGCTGTACTTCACAGCACGACTTCACAGGAACGAAGCAGCTTCTCAGGATGCCGGAATGGAATTTCACACTGCCGTTCTTTACAGCACGACTTCACAGGAACGAAGCAGCTCCTGGCGTTGATCAAGGACGATCAACCCGAGATCGGAAGATATCGACTCAAGTAACGTCCACACATTCAGCACAGCAATTCACCACACGTCAATTGCTTATTGGGTGGTGGCAGATGGAACCATTCTACTAGACACGGACACTTGTTGGATCTTCAGAAAACCTGAAAAACGCAAAGAAACACCCATGAGCGAACCGTACCCAACGCACCTTGTTAATCAAAGTCCTTACTCCCTCCCAATGCTCAGATATACTTGAGGTTATTCCAACCCATGAAGGTTGGTTACCTCTATCTTGGAATCCATTCAGTTTCCTAGAGTGAGCACTAGATCATTAACTCGAATAGTTCCTGGATTCAGTCCTGTAGCGAAGGCTAGACAGATCTCCATTATTTACCCTCCCTTCTAAAATACCCTTTCCACTAATAGGGAAGATAAGGGATAGGCGATGAAGTCAAAACCAAGATCGACTGAAATATGCTCTGAAAACAATACGACAGTCTAAGCTTGTTGTGGTTACGAAGTCTCCTAGCAACAGCGGATATGACGTCATGCCCGCCCAGAAGCTCCTTGTCATTCACAACGGTTCAGCGACTTACCAAGTTCTGATACCGAATAACAGCAAATAACTAATCATACAAAGTTATCAATACCATAAACCCACTCCAGATATGTGGATTGATTGATCCGAAGAGGTTTAGAAGGCCATTTCGAAGAATTCTCCGAGAAATGTCAGCCGAAAGTGCATTCCAATCCGGAGCTCCCTTCGCCGTCTTCCATCGCAAGAATCGTAGACAAACAGATTCGCATTATCAATCTGCTGACCTTACTTACCCACATCACAGGACACTTTGACCACAAATATTCAATTAAAAGCCCCCTATGAAAACTCACCATGATATGAAATGAAAATGAGAATCAAGAATCTTGTCTTTTTTAAACGGTCAATTGGCAACCACACAAGGAAAGCGACTTGCCTCAAAGGACCGGACCATAGAGAAGAGTGAAGTGACGCATAAAAACACGTTCCCCAACTACAGCAGTTAGCGTACGAATCCGCGCTCACGAATGCAGTGCATTGTGGTCAGAACAATTTATTTAGAATGAGCGTTAGAAAATGTGTCCTAACGTGGTAATTCGACACTAAAAGCCTAAAGAGTCAATATCATTTTTGACTTATTAGTGATTTATAGGGATTTTTCACCCCCTATTTAAAACCCCCCCCCCCCCCACCCCACAACAAACGAACTATATAACTATGCTCGGCCTATCCTAATTCATAGTTACAATGACGATTTTGGGGATGTTCAGACTGTGGACCTGCCTACTGCGGTGGATGTGTGGATTCTGTCATGCGACAGATATGTTGCATCAGTATTTTACATGTTGACATTATACGTTGGATTCAATAAGTCCTGTTACTGCAGGAAGGCTGAAGTGGTGGATATGAACATAGTTTTCTATTTGTTTCAAAATGTATGCTTAGTCTTTTAGTATTACCTTATTCCTCTGCAGCTGCAAAAAGAGTTTGCTCTCTGCTTAATAGTATTGGGATTTTTTTTTTAAATCCATGCTCTTTGATGACTTCAACAAAAATTGTATTGATGAGATTAGAGCTATTGGTCCATGACATTAACTGCAACCACTGGAAGCCACCACAACAGGAATAAAATGATTTAGTATTGGTGAAGTTGATAAAGAGTTTCAATTCTGATAAAATAAAAAGTAAACCAGCTTTTACATACACCATGTGTGTGTGTGTGTGTGTGTGTGTGTGTGAGTGTGTGTGTGTGTGTGTGTGTGTGTGTGTGTTGTGTACCCTTTGATGTGTTTTGGTGCCGTTTCCAAACCAATTGTGTACAATTCCCAAGAAAATTGCAGCAGCCCTGCCCCTAGATGAGAATATCAAAAGCGGCCAGATGTGGTGGGGCTGAGTAGGTTGTTAGTTTTTAGGGGTTAGACTAGGAGTCACGCCCGCCTGCGGATCGGAAGGTCGTGGGTTTTTCCCTGGAGCAGCCGGACTTTTTTCAAAAATGATTTGGCTCCCAGCTCGACCCAGCCTTGAGTGGGTACCGGGTGTAATTCCAGGAAGTAAAGGCGGCCGGCGTGATGCTGACCACATCACCCATCTGGTGCCGACTGGTCTATAAAATATATTTCTAGCCCTATATGCCTTATACGCCTAAAGGCTTGGAAAAGGGTCCTTTACCTTTTTTTTTTTTAAATTTCACTAAGAGTCGCAACACACATGCAGTTTGGCACAGCAGAAGTACAAGTAAAAGACGCTTTTTCTTTTTCTTTTTTTTTTTTTTTTTTTGCTTCTTTCGTTCGCTTGAAATAGATTGTATCTGTCATGTTATGAAAAGAAGCTTTCCTTTTTTAAAATGAACGGCAATATAGAGGTAGCCAACAAAATGTATACTAAATTATCTTCCACCAGTGAAATGTATACACATGGTAATAGAGGCTACTTATTCAAAAACGTCATCAGTACGTGCTGTAGTCAGCCATGTTAAGATCGAATTACGGTAGCTATGTGTTGTATGACAATTTGGACAAAGTAACCAAAGCAGCATTTCGCCTCACTAATAAGTGTTTGGAAGCTAGTGGAAATCACTTTGAGCCCCTGTAGTAACTTCATACATCACATGTGAGTTGTGTGCACATATTCCTGTCTGAATAAATTTAGTATCAAAATGTTTATACAGGTGTTTGTGTTTTTTTTTTTTTTCAAACTCCACGTAACACATTGCTACCGTAATGTATTTAAATCCCGCCAATATCGTACATCTAGATATATTTCACTGCTGGGCGATTACAGTTTTACCATTTGTTAGCTTACCTTGTATTTATAGCTGGTATAAGTAATCAGGTTTTCGCAGTTCCAACTCTAAATCAGTCCGGTTACCCAACAGTTGCGCCTTTCCTGAGACATGAATGATACAGGTATTGAGGTGGATTCGTGGGAACAGAACGCCATGGACCGTGTTGTGTGGAGGGGGCACACCAGGAAGTAAATGAGACTGAAAGAAGAAATAACTCCAGAAAGGATGATAGCTAAGCGTCTGAGAAAATACAGAGCTAAACACTAAAGTTGACAACAGCGGTCCTGAAATTCCGTGCAAAGATTGTGGAAGACTTTTCTTAACGAGGGCGGGACTTGCTAGTCACACTCGCCATCGCTATGGACTGTGAGACCCTTGTTAACTAACAGGAAAATATAACACTTCCATAACACTAATGTGTCAGTCATCATCATCCTGTGCTAACGAAAACTACACAGTGTCAGTAATCGTTTCTTGTTTAAAAAAAAAACTGACACTGACTTCATTCTCAGCAAAGCCAACAGCATAGACACCCATTAAATGCACAAGAAAGTTGTCAGAAGTGCCAAAACAAACAGTCAGGCTTAGAGTGGTATCGCCACTATTACATTATCAACGTTTGCTATCAAGTATATTCTTTTGTACTCATTTTAAGCTAGATCGACCTCTCGTGTGTTCAGGGCAGTGTTAGAGGAAACAAAGGCAATTCTTTACAAAAAAGGTATTCTTATTTAAAATTGTAAAAGATTACCCTTTAGCCGGTAGTCATGCCTGAGAGAAATCAGACGTGGACCAGTTAAGATAGTCGGGAGGCATGCCTGAGAGAAATTATACGGGGACCAGTCAAGATAGTCGGGAGGCATGGCTGATAGAAATCAGAAGTGGACCAGTTAAGATAGTCGGGAGGCATACCTGAGAGAAATCAGACGTGAAGCAGTCAAGATAGTCGGGAGGCATACCTGAGAGAAATCAGACGTGAAGCAGTCAAGATAGTCGGGAGGCATGCCTGAGAGAAATTATACGTGGACCAGTCAAGATAGTCGGGAGGCATGGCTGATAGAAATCAGACGTGGACCAGTTAAGATAGTTGGGAGGCATGCCTGAGAGAAATTATACGTGGACCAGTCAAGATAGTCGGGAGGCATGGCTGATAGAAATCAGACGTGAAGCAGTCAAGATAGTCGGGAGGCATACCTGAGAGAAATCAGACGTGAAGCAGTCAAGATAGTCGGGAGGCATGCCTGAGAGAAATCAGACGTGAAGCAATCAAGATAGTCGGGAGGCATGGCTGATAGAAATCAGACGTGGGCCAGTTAAGATAGTCGGGAGGCCTGCCTGAGAGAAATCAGACGTAGATCAGTCAAGATTTCTTCTTGCAGGCGCCAGCCGTTATACGTAGACCCGTTGTGCCCTGTCCTGTCTGAATATAATACATCACCGTCTCTAGAGAGGCACTGGAGCGAGTCTTGAAGCGAAAATGAAGTGTGTGTATCCAGTCACTTTTCTTGGAAACTATATTGTTTTAATGTCTTAGTCTCTTGGTGGGTTGAGTCACGTTTGATTGTACCACGCCACTGCCGCTTCTGGCCAATCTGTCTTTTTTTTCATCCTCCGCTTGTTTCATTCCTGTCCAAACCACAGTTACCTGGAATTCACTAAAGTCGATTATCTCCACCTGTTACTTACTAAGTCCCCGCTGCTTGGCGGTTTTACCGGATACTGGCTATCGATTTTGGTGTTCAGTGCGAGCTGCAGTATTTCACCCTGACAGGCAGATCCTGGCTGGTAGAGAAATCCCCCCACTGTAAATCTAGATGTTAGGAAGCTACAGTTTCTCCAGCACGTTCATATATTACTAGCTAGACCAGTCTGGGTTTGTCCATTAAGGCAAATCTGACATGGTGTGTCATGGTTTCAGCAATGCTGCGATGTCTGAGACTTTCCGCCTAACAAATCCGATGTCAGTAAATTCTTAATGAGCGGCTTTATGCCAAGCTTGTTAAGGGGTTGGGGGAGGGGTAATTGGGACTCCCTCCCCCGCCACCAAATGTGGCAGCCCAATCCATAGCTGGAAGTCAGAAATCAAATACCCCTATTTACCCTGATAAAGAAGAGTTCAGCGAGTCGGAGACACAATCCCACTTTGCATGTCTGGAGTATTCGCAGACATTACAGCTGGTTTTTTAGGGTAGTTGTTTTCGAACCCTTTTTAGTTCCCTAGCACCACCCCACACCCCTCCATTTTTCTTCTCCTTAATTATATGTCAACACCCCGACTCCGCCCCCCCCCCCTCCCTCTCCCCATAACTAGCATGTCGTAAAGCGACTAATGATGAATTTACTGACATCGGATTGGTTCTCCCCTCCCCCTTCCCCCCCCCCCCCCAATTAAAGAAGATGTGATTAAAATTAGAACAAAATTGCTAAGTGCTATAAACAAGAACTTGGCAGAACAAAAAATATCTACATAAGTCAAAGTGCCACTTAACGGGAAAGAAACAATCACCGACAATTAGTAATTTATTGTGTAGATATCAATTTCAAATCTTTTATCTGCAACATATTTTTGTAACAAAACTAAAGGAAATACATTATTTAGTAGGGTCAGTATTTTTCAGGAAGTTGGGTGATCTCGAAGCATGGTGTCCGCCTCGGGTGCTAGAGGTTCCGGGTTCAATCCCCGGTGAGGGCTGGGATTTTTTTATGTGGACTTAGACTTCTAGGATTTCCCCATTATCTCTGGGTAATGAGACATTGTTGCGCACGTAAAAAAATTCCTTTTGCAGTTAGAAATCTAAAAGAGAAGCCTAGCGTCGCTGCCCAGGCACAATTTGGAGTTGAAAATCTACCCAAAATATTGGAGGAACCTCGTCAGTGCTGTAGGGCCTGTGCACCGTGTTGAACTTCCTCGGACTCAGAATTGAGTTAGAAGAAGAACGAAGCACTTATGGGTTACTAGCCGTGTGCCATGCTATTGATCCGTTGTTCAAACCTCAAAGTAGTATTCGAACTATCGTTAAAGTCACAGAAGAACATCCCAGTTCTCATTATATAAGAAGAGTTCGATCTTAGACCATTCCTTACTTCTTCTTCTGCTTCTTCTTTTTTCTGCTTCTTCCTCCTTTTCTCCTTCTTCGCCGTTCGCCCTTAAAAGGGCTGTTGGGACCTTGTTTTGATGTTTACATATTGACCACTATATCTGCGCTTTTCAGCCTAACAGATTCGACTTTAACAGTCCTCTAATTAGTCTTCTTTTACGAAATGCTTGTTAGAGGAAGTCCCCCTCACCCACATCCCCACCCAGTGGGTTCCGGAACCCAAACTCGAGCCTTGCTGGTTTAAATTCAACCTTGATATTCTTGGCTAAATGGTTAAATTCTAGACAGCAGTATTTGGCGCCTTTTGCATTGTTTCTTTTTATCTGAATAGTTATAAATTTCGGAGACAATGCAGTCTTTGTGCTGGGCTGTGTTTTCAGGGCCAATAAATTTCCGTTACCCTCTTGAAAGTTCCCAACCCCTTGAGCGTCCGTTGACACTCCGTCTTGACACACAAACGTCCTTTTTTCCCAAGAGCGTATCAGTTGGGATGCACTTCTCAAGTCAGGATTTTGAAATGAATGTCAAGGACGCGTTTATAGAAAACACGTAGATGTGTTCGCAACGAAACAATTTTCTTTCTGCTTCACAATCTTATATCTTTTAAAATTACGGTTTTTGTAAAACGATAAGAAATAAAGGGAAAAGTCTTGAGTAAGAGAGCTTCTTCTTCTTCTTCTTCTTTTTCTTCTTCTTCTTCTTCTTCTTCTTCTTCTTCTTCTTCTTCTTCTTCTTCTTCTTCTTTTTCTTCTTGTGTTTGCTTTCTTATTTTCACTGACAGGCAAGTTCTTGTGATAAACTGTATTGTTTTTAGGAGTTTCTTTTTTCCGTTTCATACTTCTATCAGCGCTATGTTTGGCAATTGGGCAAGTATTCCCTTCTTAATGGGCTATACAAGGGTAGTATTAGTAGAACGCATTACCCCACTAGGACATCACACAAGCGATTCATACCCGATGATACAAAGTGCGACCATGTGGATGAGGATCACCTGTGGAGAGGTTCCAGAAACCGCTTTCAGCCATTAGACCATATTAATGGCCGGGCTATATTGCGGCCCCTGGCAAGAGCAGAGTGGGGCTTCAAAATAACGAAAAATTGCATCCCACAATGGGATGGCTAGTGAATAACAATATGCAAGGGACATTATGGCAGGAGATATTCTGTAGTCTGCACACACAGCCCACAAGGGCACAATGATGAGCTACTTGGATGAAGCGGGTGCATATGTGTTTGTTATGTCCTGTCTTGAGGCGTCGAATAATGACCTGTCCTTGCCGGTCAAGTAGGTGGCGGTCATCTTTGACCAGACTCAGTTATGAGACTGGATAGCCCTTTTCTTCTCATAGTATGTTACTGCATTCTATTCCTGTTCACATTCTGCCCCTATCTTAACAAGTTCATCCTCGGTTTTGTTTCCTGGTATAACAAAATGGGATGGCACCCACTAGAGTACAAAACACTTTTGGGCAGCCACCTTGTTAAGTTCGGATCTTAGGTGGGGAAGATTACAACTCTGGAGTGATTAGAGCACCGACAGCTCATCTGTGAATATGACCACTTGGTGGCAGTCAGAACTGGTGTTGCGTAACATTTCGGCAGCCTGCTCTAATGCTAGGATCTCTGCTGTGTAGTTGGAACAGAATTTACCAGTGAGTATATGTATATACTTTATGTGGCTGTGGCTGTCTTGGTATTTGATAAAGACGCCAGCACTCCCATTTTTAACCGCACTGGTTGCTGATCCATCTGTGTAAGCAGGCAAGAGAGCAAGATGTAGACAACGTTACACGTGGGAGGACAATATCAAGAGAGGAACAAACAAGACTCTGAGAGAGTGTACAACCAGGTTAAGAGACAGAGAGTGGTGGAGATCTACTGAAGCCAACCTTCAGTGCAAAAACGGCACCTGATTGAATGGTTGATTGATTGATTGATTGAGGAAGTGAGTGATTAGGATATAGTAAAGACGACAGATGCAATGTCCAGTGGGTGGCGTTTGTCGAACTAAATGTTTAGCAAACTTTGAATGCTGCAGACAAGAAATGCATTCACTAAACTTTAAACAGTTTTAAAATGGCTTCCACAAACAATACTAGAACGAACGAACAAACCTTATTTACACAAGGTTAAAAATTGGGTGAGTAGATCACACTAACGTTCTTTCCATATGGCCTTACCCTTTTCATGCATCATTTTCTTAATACATCTTCAAATAGATAATACATAAATATCATCGACAACTATTAAATATACTAACCAACGCAAATAATGTGCTGTAATTATGCCAGTATTATAGTCCGCGAAACTAATTCTTTTGTTTAGCGGATCGCGGGTGTCAACAATGTTGAAGAATACTGGTCTGGGCCAGCTCCTCTCCGACGACCACCCTTCCCCCCCCCCCCCCCCCCCCCCAACCCGCGGCCAACTGGTGAGCAGCTGGGAAGTCTATGTCGGGCGACAACATTTCTGCCGAAACCTAATCATGTTAGGTGGTAGGGTTAGGTCAGGGTTAGGCAGTTTTTCTCTTCCACGACTGCAGTCTGTAGGACCAACACTTCAGGGTTGAGAATCATTCAGGTACAAGTTATATCCATCAAAATGAGGCAACTTTTAGATTAATCACGTCTTCTTGGAAGAAATAAAATCAAGCATATTTGATTATCGGAAGTCACCGTGGCATAGCGGCTAGACGCTCGCCTGCGGATCGGAAATTCGTGGGTTCGCTCCCTGGCGAAGCTAGACTTTTTTCAAAAATGACCTAGACACCCAGGTCGACCCAGCCACGGCCATCTTTAGATATAAATAGGCCAACTGGGTCAACGGGGATTCCCGTTCTTGTGCAAGAATTGAGTCCTTCTGTGTTAATAGTTTTTATCGAAGAGATGTATACACAAATTAAACTACAGTTTAATTAATTTTCGACATATTTTTGAGAACTATACGTCATTTTAAAGGTAAATAAGTGTGCTGAATAAATATAACAATAAAGGCTCTTACAGATTAACAAAAATGCTTTTGCTACAGTTAACATGAACATAAACTCAATAACGTTAAGATGTAAACTGAAAGTTGTTCCAGCAAAAGCAAAGAAATATCTGTGCTTACTCTTTGATTCTGAGAGGGTATTGTTGCGTCAGATGAGGTGGGGGGGGGGGAGAGAAGGAGAGGGGAGGGGTGACATTTGTACTTTATCAAATTTAGCGCATAAAAATACTGCTATGAAACATACACATATCATACATAACATAAATATAAAAATTCATGGTTATTATTATTATTATTAGTAGACTACTACAACATATAATTATACTGTTATTTAATAATAAGTAAACAAGCACAATCAGTATGAAATTGATATGTGCAATAATTTTTTCACCCAGAGTAGTTTTCTTAACAGTATTTATAGCACTACTAAATATGTATCCTCAAGGTACAAGCAGCACAAACAAATTTGTCCAGTTTCATCTTGTTAGATGAAATCAATTCCTTACCATTGCAAATTTTTTGGTAACAAATATGCATAGGAAGTGGATGAACAACCAGAAGTTTCCGCAAGAGTTTACAGCCAGTGTTCGCGAAGCAAAGCAAAAGCCAGTTTACAAAAATTAACAGACCGTACAACTGCAAATATGCAAAAGAAGTCGATTAACTACCAGAAGTTTCCGCAAGAGTTTATAGCCAGTGTTCACGAAGCAAAGCAAAAGCCAGTTTACAAAAAATGAACACAGGCCGTACAACTGCAAATATGCAAAAGAAGTCGATGAGCAACCAGAAGTTTCCGCAAGAGTTTACAGCCAATGTTTGCGAAGCAAAGCAAAAGCCAGTTAACAAAAGATTAACAGGCCGTAAAACTACAAATATGCAAAAGAAGTCAATGAGCAACCAGATGTTTCCGCAAGAGTTTACAGTCAGTGTTCGCGAAGCAAAGCAAAAGCCAGTTTAAAAAAAAAATTAACAGACCGTACAACTACAAATATGCAAAAGAAGTCAATGAGCAACCAGAAGTTTCCGCAAGAGTTTACAGTCAGTGTTCGCGAAGCATAAGTCAAATGGTTCAGGATTAATATTATTAGTGTACTGCTACAACATATAATTATACTGTTAGTCAACAATTAGTAAAGAGGCAAAGAGTGACTTGCTGTGAGAGGTTAGTTAGTAAATTAAATATTATTTTCATCCACTTGACTTACCTAGAGCTCCGAAATATCTTGGCACAATTTATCCACAGTGTGGTTGCACCATTTATGCACAGTCAATATGAAAGCAAGTTTTCTTCCAACACAAGATACTTTGCACCTGACAACTGTCGATGTTCTCCAGATATGACTTCTAAATTACCTGTATGTTTTATCCCTAAAAGTAGGATTTGTACATTTAAAGTAGAAAAGTAATAAACAGCCAGTTCCCAAAAATCCGAACTACTGACTAGAAACAGTGACACACACATCACAACACGACTGTCTTCCGTGAATTAAAATCAAAATTAAAATTGCTGTATATCCACTTTGCAATATCCGCTTGTAGATTTGTAATACGAATACGTTTAGAACACAGGACTTTGTATGTAAACATATTAAGATGTCACACAATGCAACATGGAAACGATGCCAGTAACCTATTTTCGACGGGGACTCCCCGAAAATGTACCGTGGTTCAGTTAGCAGGACTGAAAGATACAGATGGGCGTGACCCAGCCTTGAGTGTGTACCAGGTGCAGTCCTGGGAAGTAAAGGCAGCCGGCGTGATACTGATCGCATTATCAACCTTGTGCCGTTGGTCTATAAAATATAGGTCTAGCCCTATATACCCAATACGCCAGAAATGCGTGGAGAAGGGTCCTTTCTCGGGTGCGATCAGAAATGACGATATCAGGAAAGAAACAATTAGGCCTGTTTTTAGTTGCGCCCCGGTTGTAAAATATTTGGGAAACACTGCTTTCAGTGGGAATCTAAGCTGTAACGAGATCATTATCAAATAGTTTCCGGTGAGATCAGAAATAACCGTTATCAGGAAAGAGCTCTAGGATTCGCTTTAGTATCAGATACTTCATTTCTGTTGTTTCAGTTTTGTTGTTGTTGATGTTTTTGTTAATGTCCAATTTTGGCACTGGTAAAACAATGTTGCTATAATACCGTCCTGAAAACTGCTTGCTCTTTTGGTGCCAGTTGTTTCATGTTTGTTTTTGCACAATTTGTGACACATGTACCGTAATCTGTCTATGATTGAGTACATGTATTTTCTGTATCACTTATTCCACTTTCTTTGCTGCTTCCAGATGCTGTCCAGTGCTCGCAGTGCAACATGCGACACCGGGGTATCGCAAACACTTGCCTGGCCCCGAGGAACATGTCCAACTGTATGGGATGCATGAAGACCGTCACTAAGGTCAAAATCCGAGACTCCGGCTACATGACCGGCTGGGAGAGAAGTCAGTGTAGTTGTTGCTGTTTTTAGTAGTTAAATTTAGTATATATTTAGGGAGACCATCATATTTTTGAGCTAAGAACGGAACACCTCACTAATATTTTGAGCTGAAAACGTAACATCTCACTAATATTTTGAGCTGAAAAGAGAACATCTCACTAATATTTTGAGCTGAAAACGGGACATCTCACTAATATTTTGAGCTGAAAACGGGACATCTCACTAATATTTTGAGCTGAAAACGGGACATCTCACTAATATTTTGAGCTGAAAACGGGACATCTCACTAATATTTTGAGCTGAAAAGAGAACATCTCACTAATATTTTGAGCTGAAAACGGGACATCTCACTAATATTTTGAGCTGAAAACGGGACATCTCACTAATATTTTGAGCTGAAAACGGGACATCTCACTAATATTTTGAGCTGAACACGGAACATCTCACTAATATTTTATGCTGAAAACGGGACATCTCACTAATATTTTGAGCTGAAAACGGGACTTCTTAAGCAAGTCTGTTTGCCTCCACCCCAGATCCCCAAATATTATAGAACTTAATACTGTTGTTGTAATTTTTATCATTATTATTATCGGGGGAACTAATATAATTCAACAACATCAGAATATAAAGGCATATAAAATATATAGGCCATGGTAATTAATTAATATTAAAATATTTTTTATCTAAATGGATGGCATGCCTTGTTTTTGTTGGTTTTCCTATTGTAGTGTATACAACAAATGATTCTGTAGCTTATTCTTATATGTGTATAAAACGGGACAATTGACAACTTTTTGCAATACTGACGACAGGACGACTGGGACAAAAAACGGGATTGTCACGGTGAGAATGGGATGTATGGTCACCCTATTTGTACTTCAGGGACTTGGACCTTTATGTCATGGCCGGAATTAGACTTTAGTTGGTAATTGTTGCTTTCTTGTCGAGTTAGGGTTTTTCAATGTCAACCAAATCCATTGTCAACCGAATCCAGCGCAATTCTTAACGGGATTTATAAAATTGGAAGACGAAAAAAATAATTCTTACATAATCATGAGGTTCTTAGAGCGCAACCAGAACCCAGGGCAATCCAAAGCGGGACTTTTTAGAGCGCAACCATAACACAGGGCAATCCAAAGCGGGACTTTTTAGAGTGCAAACATAATCCAAGACACTCAATCACGGGAACTTTTAGAGTGCAACCAGAACACAGGGCACTCCAAAGCGGGACCTTTTAGAATGAAACTTAAATCCAAGGCAGTTCGTGGAGGAAACTTTAAAAAGAGTAAACAACTCCTCTTGTGAGTTCAGTGATCCCATTGTGACGTTTGGGGGGGGGTGAGGTGGTAAAGTGAAGGACCCTTATTAATGTGTCTCTAGACCACTCGGTGTGCAATAAGGTCAACACCACGCCTGGGGATCTTTCATGGATCACAGGCCATTAAGGGGAATGAAAGAGCAGACTACTTAAGCAAAAATGGATGTCACACAGAACAGCCTGACACAGAATGGACTGACGAGGAAACTGAAACTCAGATCAAGGCAATCATTATAACTCATTGGAACATTTTCTATCCAGGACACACTCCTGAAGAACAATCAACCTCCTCACACGACAGAAACAAACCATTACATTTGGACTGCCTGATGGACACAACAGTCTTTGCAACCATGTGTGCAATGAATTCAAGAATTCTGTCCATGTGGCCAGGCACCACAGAATACGAATATGTGCTACAGTCTTGCTCACTACATGCGGGAGAGAAATCCCAGGTTTGGCCGGTTTGCATTCCAGTGGAAGCCACGCCTCACACCACAGACTTTATAGAGACGTGCGACATTCTAATCTGAAAAACCACTCACATGGAGAACGAAAGAAGAAGAAGAAGAAGAAGAAGAAGAAGAAGAAGAAGAAGAAGAAGAAGAAGAAGAAGAAGAAGAAGAAGAAGAAGAAGAAGAAGAAGAAGAAGAAGAAGAAGAAGTAGAAGAAGTAGAAGAAGAAGAAGAAGAAGAAGAAGAAGAAGAAGAAGAAGAAGAAGAAGAAGAAGAAGGAGGAGGAGGAGAAGAAGAAGGAGATACTTATTCTAGATGGGTCGACCTGGAAGCCAAAGTTATAATTTTTGTTAAAGTCCGACTCGATGCTGATTCTTCTTCTTCATGTTCACCAGCAGTAAACTTAGGCACAACGTTCTGGTTGTACACCCACCTCTGGACTTACTTGAGTTTTGCATGCACAGAGCTGACTCATTTGTATACAGACTGTTGGCTCCTTACCTCTCAGGAATAATGCACACCGGCTTCGAAGGAAGTTCTTATTAATTGACTCTTACGAAATGGAGAGGCGGTTGGTCTGTTGTTGCTTATCCTACAATGGGACTCCAGAACCCATACGGGGACTCTGAATCGATGCTAGTTGAAAATATAAATGTCTATTTTGATTTTAATCTATTTCTATAACAAGTGTAGCTTTTTCCCCCTACAGTGTCAGTGGTGGTATCCCGATACTGCATGCGAAACGGATCGACCAATAGAAGACCTTCAGGGTGCTACAAACAACAGAACAATGGCGGCTACACGGAACGGTGTTTCTGCTACACCGACCATTGCAATTCCGGCGCTTCCAGATCAACCTACGGTCTTTTGCCAGCGTTTCTTTCGTCATCATCTTTACTCACCATCTGTATACTTAGCACTAGTGTGGTATTTTTCAATATCAACAACGGTGGACGCATATTTACATTGGTCGTTATCTAGATAGGGAAGTTTTGAGTGGGTTGTGTTGAAACGGAGTGTGTTTGTAGCATTGAAACGTCTGTCTGTATTTTACAATCCATTCTGTGTGTTCAATGTTTGAAGTGTTGCTGGAAGACTTGTCAAGAACTTATTCATCACAATTATTATATCATCAATATCAAGAGTATTTCATGTCAATCCAAAGATTCCGATATTTACAACAATGGAGTTTTTTAATTGACTGTTGGTAAAACTGAATTTCTTTGCACCCAGTTGAGTTGAACAACACCATAAGCAACTGGAAAAGATACTTACAAACTGAGATGCGAAAATTAGGATAACAAAAGCTTTTAGGAATCGAAACCTAAATGAAGAAAAGATTATCATTGGAAAAAGAAGGAGATCATTGTTGGGTTATTTTTGACTTTAGATTGTTTAGTTGGCTGATAGCAAAAATGATGACACCACTTTCGATTGTTTAGTTGGCTGATGCCAACAGTGATAACATCACATTCGATTGTTTAATTTCCTGATAATAACATGCCGACTGTCGATTGTCTGTCTGGCTGATAACAGAGATGAAGTCACTTTCGATTGTTTAGGTCGCTGATAACAACAAGATGCAGCCGACTGTCGATTGTCTGTCTGGCTGATAACACCGAGATTACATCACTTTCGATTGTTTAGTTCGCTGATAACAACAGGGATGACATAACTTTCGATTGTTTAGTTCACTGATAACAACAAGATAAAGCTGACTGTCGATTGTCTGTCTGGCTGATAACACCGAGATTACATCACTTTTGATTGTTTAGTTCGCTGATAACAACAAGATGAAGCTGACTGTCGATTGTCTGTCTGGCTGATTACAAGAGAGATTACATCAATGTCGATTGTCTTGCTATCTGATAACAACAGAGATGACATCACTTTCGACTGTTTAGTTCGCTGATAACACCAGTGTGAAGCCGACTGTTGATTGTCTGGCTGGCTGATAACAGAACAGAGATGACATCACTTTCGACTGTTTAGTTCGCTGATAACACCAGTGTGAAGCCGACTGTTGATTGTCTGGCTGGCTGATAACGGAACAGAGATGACATCACTTTCGACTGTTTAGTTCGCTGATAACACCAGTGTGAAGCCGACTGTTGATTGTCTGGCTGGCTGATAACAGAACAGAGATGACATCACTTTCGACTGTTTAGTTCGCTGATAACACCAGTGTGAAGCCGACTGTTGATTGTCTGGCTGGCTGATAACAGAACAGAGATGACATCACTTTCGACTGTTTAGTTCGCTGATAACACCAGTGTAAAGCCGACTGTTGATTGTCTGGCTGGCTGATAACAGAACAGAGATGACATCACTTTAGACTGTTTTGCTAGCTGGTTACAATAGGGATGAGATTCTCAGAAACGCTTTTGAACAAACAATTAAAAATTAGGAAATTTTAACAGCTTACTAAAGAGCATAAGACGAGATGGTTTGGTCATCTAACGAGAATGCCCTGATACCAGTTGCCACAGAAGCCACGCTGGAGAAATATAATGAATACAGAACCAGAAAAAGACCGAGCAGAACAAGGAACGACGGCATCAAGAACTGTCTTATATAAATGAAGACTAACTTACACAACGAATGGGAAAGGGTACACAGAAGATCTTTGCACCTCCTCTCAACACTTTGGTGAAACAACTGGAGGAGGTGAAGAAGGAGAAGGCTGGCTGATAAACTGTTGGACTGGTTGATTAGGGATCACTTAGTGACGATTGTTGATTGAATCTGTATTCAATCCGATGCAATTTATTTACAACGATTGAACTTCTTACTGTTTACATTCTACAATTCATCTAACATGGTGTATATATAGACTTCATATTTGAATCACACCGGGGTGTGTTTTAAAATTTAAGTGTCACATTTACTACACACAGAAAGACGAAAAAAAATCATACCACATAACATTAGCAAGACTCAAATCGCCTGGTATCTGTGACCTGCCGTGTCACTGAATACGAGCTCTTCAAAATAATTAACACATATTTGTTTCATTAATTTAGTTTCCATCTTTACAAAATAAATTTGCATACAACGTAGAAACGAATCTCATTTCTCGTAAAACTGCGAAGGCAGTATATTATTGTTTCATAAAATTGGAAAAAATAAAAACTTGAACTAACTTAGAGATAACAGAAATCGTACACACTGGGACGTGTTGAAGAGGTGGAGTGAAATATGTTTTTACGATCGTACAAGTAACAATGGGAATTTCGTTTGATAGATTTTTACAGCAAATAAGCAGTAACTAAGGCACAAAAATGTATAAGAGAGTCAGGGAAGGTATTGATAATGGATTGCAACTCCGAGAAAAGTACGGAAGCTTGGAAGACGACAACAGACGACCTGAACAGGCACAAGGCAGAATCTACTTTGCAGCATTCACACGAAGGGGTAAGACAAACATACAGTATGTGTCTACTGGACTGAATCAATTACAATAAATACAGGATGTATTCATCAGCAGAACAACGACGACTAGAAACAAAACACAAGACTCAACTGAACTGACTACCTTATGGCATTAAAACAAATATAACAAATAATAAGCGACTGAATGATTTAAAATGTGTAATACTTAGCTGGATCCTTGCAAACTGTATCAAGGACAGAGATGAAACATGATGCCGTGACCTGACTAGAGAACCAGGTACCTTTTTTTTATCAGTATTTACCTCGGCTGGTATCGTGGAAGTGCACTGTAGTCTTCAGCATAACAACAGTGTCATCTGACAATATTTCAATCTACGAACAGAGAATGCCTGAAGAAAGGGTGGAAGGAAACGTGCAAAAATTGGAGAAGACAATGTTGGAGGAAGATCATACAGAAGATGTCTTGAAAGAGGAGAAGAAGACAGAGAAAGGACTGAATGCTATAGGGATCTAGGATGGAAGAAAAAAATTGCGGGGGCATTAGGGTTGAGAAGGAATGGGGGTGGGGGGATGAATTGATTATTGGAACGATCCTTACAGTGGTAAGGCTGGCTTGTGCACCACAAAATGCTAAAGGCTGACCAAGGGCAGGGCAGACGTCTGAGCCTTGAAAGTGGCTAGGGACAGGATCAAGAGTTTGCTGACCGAGCCTGGGTTTGCTGTTGATTCGTTAAGGAGAGGGTGAGAGCTTTTATGTTTTTGGTTTAATTCTATCCGATAGAAGAGCTTTTAGAACAGCAATGGCTGACAATGTGTTAGGCTGAAAAGATAATTTCCTCATACTCGGCATTGCGAAGTCGACAATGAGTACTGCTACTTTTCGCAGTTCTTAATGTATGCATGGTTGCTGACAGACTGTATCTGCAAGTTTATGAAGATCCAAAATGGTAAAATCCAACTAGAATGGGTTGACAATTGAAGGAAGTCCCACCTCGAGGAATTATCTTGCCTGAACACACCATGACACGCTTTGTTGAAAGGAAAGGAAAGAGCCGATGGCCTGGCCGTGTATGCAGTGGTTGGTGGAGGAAGAAGTATGGACAGGACATACATGCTGAATGCGTTACGTTCCAGATATACTGAGTCAGATAAGTCAGAGAGGATGTACTGCCTGATGGGAATGAGTATACAATCGGGATAAGCACGCGGAAACAGTGGGCGGGGTAAAGAAACGAGGTATGACTGTTAAACGCTTACTGGACACGGTGAGCACAGAGACACTGAAATAGCTGCTGACTGGGGGGACAGACCACGAATTGGTCGAACTGGTGTGATAACATGTTCTACACGGACAACAAGTAACAAGTAATTAATGTATTGTTTGATGACTCCGATACTTAACCCTCGGAGGAAGATAAGATGGTAATACAATCAGACTGCCCGGGAATTTTAACCTGGTCAACAAATGTAAAGTCGAATCTGTTGGTAGAAAATGGCAGATATCGCAGCCATGCTGTAAACGGTCACAGCGCAATCACGTCTTTAGACGAACGCAGAAGAGGAAGAAGACAGACTGCTACTGGGCACTACCGGTATTTGAAATCTGCGCTGAATAAAAGTAGTGTGTACTTTCACAACTACTAACTTGATAGTCCCAGACAAATGACACTTTCAGCTCTACAGCCACGTATGTGGGACGTCGCCAGTTTCACGGCCAATCAAATCTAAGCTTCTTCTGAGTCGATGTAAGTATAATTTTCTTGTTAAACGTGTAATGTTGTTTTGTGCGTGGTTATATCCAGTTGCTGCTATCTTTATATGTAGCCTTAGGTTGTTTTTTTTTTTTTTTCGTGTTAGCTTCGGAAATTTGATTTCATAAACGAATAATGTTAACAACACGTACAAATGAAGGGATGCGGGTGTCTTCAAAGAAATTAACTCAGCAAGGGAACTAATTACCCGCATCCGCATAAAACAATCTACATTCTTTGGTGGGAGCCGCCGTAGCTAGACGCCGCCTGCGGATCAGAAGGTCGTGGGTTCGCTCCCTAGCAAAGCCGGGCTTTTAAAAAGATGACATTGGCTCCCATGTCGACCCTGCATTGAGTGGATACCAGGTGCAGTCCTGGGAAGTAAAGGCAGTCGGTCTGATACTGACTACATCACGCATCTTGTGGCGTTGGTCTATACAATATAGTTATAGCTCTGTATTACAAAAACGACTGAGAGACGTCGAAAAGGGTCTTTTATTTTACTTTACCTTTTTACATTCTTTGGTGAAACGTCCCGAAGACAGACCAAATAAAGTACCTCTTAGCGTCACGATAGCGGGAAAGTCGGAAGAAAAGAGAGATAGAGTGCGACGAACAGAGAAAGGACTGCAAAGAAGAAAGGATAGCCAGGTGCTTTGTCCATCTGAGGTCTAAACAAATTTGACTCTAGCATTCTTTTTTTCGGTACGCCATTGGTTTAGACAGGTTTAGACGACAGGTCAACATCATGACACAAGAGTAGTAATCTATAAATGCTCCGTTCTATTTTTGACTCAAGCCTGAGCCAGAAGAATCTCAGCGCAATGCACGAACTCTGTTGCACCGGCGAGGATCCTGAGATACTTTGAGTAGATTTTTTACTCTAAATTTTGCCCTGGCAGCGCTGATAGGCTACTCCTTTTCGAATTACCAATTGCCAAGGAATTTTTTTTCCGCACGCGCAACAAATACACACGGGCGTCCGATCTTACTACCCAGAGATCAGGCGAAATTACTAGTCCACGTAAAAAAGTCCCAGCCTTCACCGGGGCTTGAACCCAGGACCTCTAGCACTCGAGGCAGACACCATGCCTCGAGACCACACAGCCTCCCTTCCCTGTATGCAGCTGGTTTAACAAGGAAACCTTTGACTTGTTTCTGCCTATCGCTTTGTAAACGTTAGACAACTACTGCTGACCATATATTCGCATCGTTGTCTCCCTTACTAAGCCTTCCTTTACCGCAAACGGTAACTCGACAAACAGTATTCGTCTGTTACATCTGGTTACTCCCCGTGTGAGTTTGATGGGCGCCCATTTTGAAAGAAAAGAGGGTAGAACCTTTGCCCCCCTTAACAAGCATGTCGTAAAATGCAATTAAATTGTGGTTTTCTAAAGTCGGATGTGTAAGGCCGAGAGGCGCATATATTGCAGTCTATCTATTCTATCTATCTATCTATCTATCTATCTATCTATCTATCTATCTATCTATCTATCTATCTATCTATCTATCTATCTATCTATCTATCTATCTATCTATCTATCTGCCCAGCTCGTTAGCGTAGTTGGTTAAAGCTGACTTCGCGGCGGCCGGGTGACGAACTCCTTGTGGTCCTGGTTCACTCCCATGGGTAGGTAGAAAAGCCACATTTCTCCCAAATTTACCGTACCTATTATGGAATCAAGGCCGAAGTGTTGCGATATCCATAGTACCCAGCTAAAGGGTTTACAACTCATGGTTTCTGGATACTTTGTGGAAAAAAAAATCAAATAAAAAATTGTCTGTCTGTCCGTCCGTCCGTCCGTCCGTCCGTCCGTCCGTCTGTCCTGTCCGTCTGTCTGTCTGTCTGTCTGTCTGTCTGTCTGTCTGTCTGTCTGTCTGTCTGTCTGTCTGTCTGTCTGTCTGTCTGTCTGTCTGTCTGTCTGTCTGTCTGTCTGTCTGTCTGTCTGTCTGTCCTTCCGTCCGTCCGTCCTTCCGTCCGTCTGTCTGTCTGTTTGAAGTCCGTCTGTCTAACAGCGTCCCCTTTTAATCTTTTCATATAAACGTGTAAATGTGTCAAGCGGCCCCCTCCCATCTCCCAACCATCATGTCTGTCTTTGTTTACATGTCCGTTATTTCAAATATACAATTATACGTCCCGCCTTTATTATCTTTTACATAGTTAAACGTCTATAAAGTGGTTTCAAGCGGCCCCCCCACCCCCATCCCCCAACCATGCATATTTTTTTTTTTTTTTTTTTTTGTTTGTCTGCACCTCTGTCGCATATTAATGTTACATACTCTCTCTCCCCATGTCACCATAACCCAACCATCACCACCACCACAACTATCACCACCCACAACCATCCTCACAACCATCACCACCACCACAACTATCACCACCGCTACAACAGCCACCATCAAAAACATAACGCCTTTTTCTAATATCTATATGCACTTTGTCTGTGTTATGCAACAAGAAGCTTCATCCGGCCTGTACTTTCTCTCTCTCAGTCATGACCAAACACACCTGACTACCCATACATTGTCCGTGTTAACTTGCTTCAGTCTCCATTCTTTCTCTCTCTCACTGCAGTAGTTAATTACTGCTGCTGCAGTTACTACAGTTGCTGTTGTTACGACCAGGGTCTTAGCCTAGAATTCACTTTGATACCTGTTTCATTTATGTTGTGCGTGCACACATTAGTATACAGCAGTAGAAGCTATAATTCACCACGAAGAAATTTTGTTAAAAGACTCCACCATCTTCCTAGTGTTTTCTAGCCATCCAAGTCTTCGATGACTGAGAATTGAGAAATTGTGATACTCCAGTGCGCTTGCTGCTGAAGAGGGGAATGGGGCGCTTATTGGAATACCCTTCCCCTGGACCAAATGTATAGTTACTCTGTTTTTAAGTTTTTGTTTATGAACGTCATATTATTTTCTAACATTTTTTTTTTAATATTTATTTGCTGTTCACACAATATGACGCCCTTATTATCCTTTTTTCCCGTGTGGGTTGCCGGCCCTATTTTAGGAAAAGAATTGGCCCGCTGTCTCTGTAGCAAGCATGTCGTGGGAGGCGACCTGCTGAATGTAGTGCTGTTATTCTCTGTTTTCAAGCAGTGTCCATTCACCTTTGCAATAAAACCTCGTCTACCCTTCTTACCTCTCACCTCAGATCCGTCTACATAGTATGATGTAACCTGGGCGTGAATTTTCATTGATCATCTCTTGCACCGCTGACTCTATTTCACTAGTTATCAGTTCTCGACATACTTGGTCCAAGGTAACTATCACTCTGTGCTAATCTGTTCTGCTAGGCGGCACTGTAACCCATTCTTCCCCAAGCGATATCTTGTCAGTAGCACAAATCGTTTTCATCATGAGTTCGGCCTGTGAAATCCAAGAGCCACTTCTATTCAGCCGTTGTCCCCTGCTCTGTAATAAGGCCTCATGCAGAAGATAGTCCCTGTCCATTGCGACTGTAAGGTACATTTTCGCCCGTATCTCTGTCTTCTTTTATCCCACCAGGACATCACACAAGCGATAAACAAACGATAACACAATGTGCCACCATGTTGGTGAGGATCACCTGTGGAGAGGTCCCAGAAACCGCGTTCAGCCATTAGGCCATATTTAGAATAGGGTTTCAAATAACGAAAAAGTGCATCCCATTAATGGATGACAAGATAACTGTAAAACTTTGTATCTCTCATATGCGGATGACAATGCAAGTATGTGTCGCATGCACACAATTGGTGTGTCTCGTGCAGACCTCAAAATGACTCAAATGGCTTCATTTCGTGTGTGTTCCAGCTTCTCTATTTGGGTATGATGTCATGTCAGCAGTCACAAACCCTACTCGAAACAATCAGTTGCTGGTAGAGTGTATAGAGCATTTTGTGGTCTCTGCCCGCTGGTGCCTTCACCTTCACAGCATTGAGTACTTTCCCTATCTTTTAAACTGATTCTTCCACGTGGTATTTTAAAGACAGACTTCTGTCAAACGTGATTCCAAGATATTTTAGTGAATTATCTTTCTTTATCTCTCCTGGTCCGGATGGTGACGGTTAATGAAAGTTTTACTGCATTTACTGATTTAAGAATCGGCATCATAGCACATCGGGCATAGCTATAGATGCTCTGTCTCCCGTAACAAATATCTTAAGATGATGATGCTAACTGTTCCCGTAGCACACAGATTATCCAGAAGTCTTTTCTACCATATGCCCCTTTTGTCGGAATCCACATCTAATTCCCTGTTCATACAATCCTACACACGTCATTTCATCCAACCTCGCGTTTTCTGGGTTACATAAATCTATAAACATTATGTATTAATGCTGATTGGTTGACGTGAGAAACGCAAATTGTTTTATGTCGCTTATGCCCTTTCGGTTGGCTGTCACCCAAAACAGTTCGCAAAACATCGCGGACACCTGAATAAAGTGTTTTCGCCCTTGTGCAGTTGTGCGCCGATCGTGTCTTTTCTTCTGACATCACTAAACGGTTTATTGTTTTTTTTTTTATCGGGATGCCAAGGCAGATTGTTTCGTGACTTAACATATATGTTCAGCATATACCACTTTTTGATTAACCAGTATTTGTCAACTTCCTAGGAACAATTGAAACCTTATGAGTCAGTTGTTGTCTGCACCCGCCTCCAGAAGTGCAGTGACTTTGCTGGGCGCAATTTATAGTTTTTGAACATTCAAAGCCTTGTTTATCTCGTTATTATTCTCTGCGGGATTCCAATCTGTCTCGTCTGTTCAGTTATATCCCTGGACAATTAAAGGACATATTCACACCAATCACCTGCTTCCAAGCGTATGCACGGACGAGCAAAATATTTGTTCATTTCAGGCTGGGTTCGACATAAACATGAATTTGCGCGGAGTTATGTGTTTTTCTTCGCTGATTATCCTTACATATAACACAAGGAAATCAGGTATGTATATTTTATTTTTTTTTCATTCTGTTTCTTTAACTGGAGTGCCTCTTTTGCCCGCTTATAATTTTTTTTTTTTTTTTTTTAATTCTGTTGTTTCAAGTTGGAGTCCCTATCTGGGGCGGAGTGAGGGAAGAAGAGATTCATTGCTCCCCCATTTAACAAATATGTTGAAACAGGCGACTGATTAGGGTTTCGCTAAAATATGATGTTTAGCTCCGCAAGGAGCAGATATCGCAGCCTAGCTGTAACTCACAATATAACTCGCTAATTGTCTTTTAAGGTCGTGCACAGAAGTAAAGCTGTTATTGTTGTTATTACTATTATTATTATTATTATTATTATTTATTATTATTATTATTATTAATAAATACTGACTGGCAGATAAACATAATAATGTGTTTGAAAAAAAGTATTATATGGACACAGATATCGCAGCCTAGCTTTTACACACTAAACGACCTTTTAACTGCCTTTTTAAGCGCAACGCAGAAGAAAGGGCTTAAAATAATATATAATAGCTATTATTTTTATTTTTAATATAATTATTATTATTATGAAGTGTAGATTGCCAAATAAATATAATAATATATTAGAATAAATCGGGCAGAAATAAACAAAAACCGTGGCGAAGTGGTGAAGCCGTTTGCTTCGCTCTCTGAATGTCTAGGTTCGCTCCACAGCTTCGCTCCACAGCTGCGCCCTTCAGGTCACGAGTGTTATGGAGGTCCCTGTGGATCGTCGACGGAGCTACAGAGTTTCATGCTCTGCGCGGCGCTCTCGGCAGGCGGCTAGAGAGACCGAGCCTTATGGGATAAAACCCGGGTCAGTGAAATCAGTCCTCTCCACTTTAAATCTTTTTTTAACACATAAAACACAACAAGGTATCTTCTGTTTGCTCGCAGCTTATTCTCCTTACAAACCTAAAGCTGTAGCTAACGAACCCCTGCTCGTCCCGCAGCCGAACTGTTTATGGTGCGGGGTGGGGTGGTGGGTTCAAGCTTGTTGCGCCCCGTGTGTGACTTGACCTGACTTAGGGGGCCGCGTTAGCGCAGTCGATAAGAGGCTTGCTTTCAAATTCAGCTGCGACTCGCTGCTGCAGCCCACGGTCGGTGTTCGAAACCGGGCGGCTCCCGGGGTTCACCCAGCCTCTAGGAAATGGGTACCAGAGTTGACACTCTGGGGTAAATGGAGGAACGTCGCTGTAGCTACAGAGTTAACGTGCGAACGGCGACACAGGCGGACAATTCTTATTAGCTGTCCGTCCTGGTGGCAAAGCACTTATGGTTTATAACCGTGTGCAATGACGCTGGTTCACATCTCCCGACTTTACTTTTACTTTGACCTGACCTATAATACACATTCTGGCATCGTCTCGAGGAGGCACAGCTGGTGCATGTCGTGGCAGAGGGAGAGTTCAAGTAAAG
This sequence comes from Candidula unifasciata, assembly GCA_905116865.2. NCBI lineage: Eukaryota > Metazoa > Mollusca > Gastropoda > Stylommatophora > Geomitridae > Candidula > Candidula unifasciata. Next base: position 118,794 of record CAJHNH020001507.1, on the reverse strand, counting down.
AGAACCATTAGATGTTGTGGAGACGAACCGAGAACTTTCACGGCCTAAGACAGAAACTCGGTCATCTAGCCCTAAGACTCACAAATACTGTTACATTTGCCCTTTCTTTTTTTACACAGAAATAACTCTCCGCGCCGGTTCCTGTGGTGGGGACGGGGAGAATAGAACATCTGTCCACTAAAAGCATGCCGTAAAAGCCGACTAATTACGGCTTTTTCTCTCCAGTTCGAGATACATCTGCCTGAGAATCATGAAACCAACAGTCTGCATAAAAATATACCAGATCTATCTTTTAAAGGGGGAGGGGGCGGGAGCTCAAGCTCTGAAGCAACACTTAAGTCAAGAAGTGGACAAATCACCAGAAATGTCAGCTGTAATTTGCAACCGGTGAACGCTAATAAAAAAAAGAAGTAAAAGACATATAACAGAAAATCCCAATGTTGGTTCTGGGGCCTCATTTTTCAAACGAAAAGATCCCCTGTCCCCTAACATGGCACTTATATTGAAGCTTAGCTGTAAACCACAACGCAGTGTAATGTAACGATTGGAGTAGAGTTGAATAGTGTAACAATTTGAGTAGAGCTTGATAATGTAACGATTGGAGCGGAGCTGGATAATGTAATGATTAAATAATGTAATTATTAAATAATGTAACTATTGGAGCAGAGCTGGATAATGTAACGATTGGAACAGAGCTGGATTATATAACGATAAAATAATGTAACGATTGGAGCAGAGCTGGATAATGTAACGATTAAATAATGTAACGATTGGATAATGGAACAATTGGAGCAGAGCTAGATAATGTAACGATTAAATAATGTAACGATTGGAGCAGAGCTGGATAATGTAACGATTAAAAAATGTAACGATTGGAGCAGAGCTGGATAATGTAACGATTAAAAAATGTAACGATTGCAGAAAAGTTGAATAATGTGACGATTAGAGCAGAGGTGGATAGTGTAACGATTGGAGCAGAGCTGGATAATGTAACGATTGAAGTAGAGGTGTATAATGCAACGATTGAAGTAGAGGTGGATAATGTAACGATTGGAGCAGAGCTGGATAATGTAACGATTGGAGCAGAGCTGGATAATGTAACGACTGGAGCAGAGCTGGATAATGTAACGATTGGAGCAGAGCTGGATAATGTAACGATTGGAGCAGAGCTGGATAATGTAACGATTGAAGTAGAGCTGGATAATGTAACGATTGGAGCAGAGCTGGATAATGTAACGATTGAAGTAGAGCTGGATAATGTAACGATTGATGTAGAGCTGTATAATGTAACGATTGAAGCAGAGCTGGATAATGTAACGATTGGAGCAGAGCTGGATAATGTAACGATTGGAGTAGAGCTGGATAATGTAACGTTTGGAGCAGAGCTGGATAATGTAACGATTGAAGTAGAGCTGGATAATGTAACGATTGAAGTAGAGCTGGATAATGTAACGTTTGAAGTAGAGCTGGATAATGTAACGGTTGAAGTAGAGCTGGATAATGTAACGACTGGAGTAGTGCTGGATAATGTAACGATTGGAGCAGAGTTGGATAATGTAACGTTTGCATAATGTAACAATCGGAGAAAAGTTGAATAATGTGACAATTAGAGCAGAGGTGGATAATGTAACGACTGTAGCAAAATAGGATAATGTAATGATTGGGATAGTGTTAGATGATGTAATGATCGGAGTAAAGTTGAATTATGTAACGACTGGAGTAGATCTGGAATAGGTAACGACTGGGGTAGAGTTGGTAAATTTAACGTTTTTGAATAGATTTTCATAATGTGAAAGAGTTTGATAATGTAACAACTATAGTAGATTTAGATAATGTAACGATTGTAGTAGAGTTTGATTATGTAACGACTGAAGTAGAGCTGGATAATGTAACGACTGGAGAAGAGTTGGATAATGCAATGACTGAAATAGAGTGGGTAATGTAATAATTGGGATAAAGTTAGATAACGTAATGATTAAGGTACAGTTGGATAACGTAACGCTTGGAGTGAACTTGGATAATGTAACGACTGGGGTAAAGTTGGATAATGTAATGACTGGAGTAGAGTTAGATATTGTGATGATTGGAAAAGAACGGATAATGTAGTGACAGGGGTAGAATTGGATAATGTAACGACTGGGGTAGAGCTGGACGATGTAACTATGGAGTAAAGTTGGATAATTTAACGACTGTAGTAGAGGTCGGATAACGTAATATTTGGAGTAGAGCTGGGTAATTTAACGACTGTAGTAGTAGAGTTGAATAAAGCAACAGAGTAGAGTAAGATAATTTAACGATTGGAGTAGAGTTGAACAATGTAATGATTGGAGTAGAGTTGGATAATAAAATGATTGTGGAAGAATGGATAATGTAACAGCTGGAGTAGAGTTAGATAATGTAATGATGTACGTTCTCTAAATCTGGGGTTCTAAGTCCGGCCAAACGGTACAGATAGACAAAAGCCCTGTTCAGAGATTTTTGTTGTTATCGATCCAGAGGCACATGAGCTTTCGCCCTCTGACCCAATGCCATGTAGTAGAATTCGCATGTTTTCACAAGCTGCTCTTTTCCGCCATACAAGGTGTTCTACTTGTCTGGTCTCGGAGGGAGTAGCATTTTTCTAGTCTCGCTGGGTTTTGGGCACACAAAAAGATGGTGTTCTACAGTTTCGTGGGGGTAGTTACATAGCTGGCACTCTAGGGAGTGTTGTGGCTGTATTATTTTTAGATGTCCATTGAGTGGAGTATGTTGCGATCTAAGTCTGAAGATGGTGGCATGGTCTCTTCTTGTTAGATGTTAAATGTTTTTATTAGGATCAAGGCCAATCATATGTCTTTAAACCTCTCTTCCAGTGTCTCCCATGGCCCATCTGTTTAACCAAGTCTCTTTGTTTATAGCTCTTATAAGTGTTTTTGCTGTCTGGAGGGTTGTCGCTGTAGGTGGTTGTTCTAGTGTTGCTCATTTCTTTGCCAGTCTGTCAGCTCTGTCATTGCCTGGTGTGCCGGAGTGGCCTGGAATGCACTGCATCACTATTCTAATGTTGTATGAGGTAATAAGCTGATCAGCATCTATAATTATCTTGGCTATGTCAGTTCTCCAGCGTTCACTGCCCTCTTGAAGGGAAGACATTAAATCTGTGAAGATGACAATATTTTGGGCCTTTGAATGGTAAACTGCATTACAGATAAGGTGGTACACTGCTATTTCCAGTGCATTTTTTTTCGGCTTCATAATTTGAACAGAATTCACCGCATGCATCAAAAATCTCTTAACAGATCCATCAGGATAACCTGTGTCGATTCCTTAATCTGGTTTAATGGTAGCTTTAAATGCAGATCCAGCAGTATAAACATTAATCCATTCTTCGGGGTAAGAATCAACGGTCTTTAGCGATGCTTGTTCAGAGAGAGATGGGGCAAGAATTTTGCAGGACTTTGCGACAATGACATCGTATAGAAGACTGTCAGAGCAAACCGAGTTGTCGACCAGTATAGTGACCGTTTAGAGTGTGATTTATCTAGACTGTATCTGTAATTTGTTTCGTATGGTGTTTGACGCAGTTATTCAGTCTCGTAGCATTATTGTGTGGGTTAGAATTGTTCACGTAGATTTTTTGAAGCAGTTATTTAAGGTTGTAATGCATTGGTTGTGACGTTAATATCTGTCCGCACACATTCGGCAATTTACTCGCGGCACAGAATCCTTTTGTCGGTGACAGCGGCTATGTACAGCCCTGCACTAGAGTGGTCTGGGTTTGTGCCCATTGCTTATCCGTGGGTACGGGAAGGCGTGACTAGTGATTTGTAAAGCTAGCACGACCTGCGTTTCGTATAAGGGCCACCTGCGGCTCTCGTGGCTAACTCTGATAGGTGTAATGATTTTTGTACGTTAAAGATTGTGTGTGTGCTCCACGGGTGTTTGGCTTGTGTGTTTTTAATTAGATTTACTGTACCGGCCTGCAACATCAGCCAGATGTGGTATAGAAGAAAGAAGGTCGTTGACACTGGGGTAGAGCTGGATAATGTAACGACTGTAGCAGAGCTGGATAATGAATTGTTTGGAGTTGAGTTTGATAATGTAACGACTGTAGTAAAGTTGGATAATGAAACGACTGGGGCAGAGCTGGATAATGTAACGACTGTAGCAGAGCTGGATAATGTAATGTTTGGAGTTGAGTTTGATAATGTGACGACTGTAGTAAAGTTGGATAATGAAACGACTGGGGCAGAGCTGGATAATAGTATGACTGGTGTAGATGTGCATAATGTAGCAACTGGGGTAGAGTTGGATGAAGTAATGGCTGGAGTAGAGCCGTATATTGTAATTTCTGGGGTAGAGTTGGATAATATAATACCTGAGGTAGAGCTGGATACCGTAACGATTCGAGAGTTGGATAATGTAACGACTGGGGTAGTGCTGCATAATGTTATGACTGGAGTAGAGCTGAATAATGTAATTACTGAAGTAGAGTGGGATAACGTAATGATTGAAGAGTTGGATAATGTAATGACTTTGGTAGAGCTGGACAATGCAAATATTGGAAAGTTGGATAGTGTAGTGACTGGGGCAGAGTTGGATAATTTGGATGGTGTAACGATTGGAGAATTGAGTAATGTAATGACCTGAGTAGAGTGGATAATGTAACGATTAGAGAGTTAGATAATGTAATGACTGGAATAGAGCTGGAAAGTATAAAAATTTTGATAAATTTTGATAATGACCGTTTTTAGTTCCTATTTCAGGACATGACGATCATTGCTGCTATGTTAATATTGAAATTGGTGGAATATGATTAAATATTAAATTCCGTGAAATTAATAGTAACATGAATAGTTAAAAAATCATGGAAGGATTTTCGTTTTACATATTTTTTCAAACATTTTGTATTATTTTACATATATTTTTTGGTACCCAGCCATTTATTATTATTGCGCACATAAACTAGACTTAGGTCCTAAAACTGTAAAGGGTTGAGCTCCCTATCCATTGTTTTGTGTCTCTCTTTGCCTCTCTCTCTCTCTCTCTCTCTCTCTCTCTCTCTCTCTCTCTCTCTCCTTATACCTCTCTTTCTTTCTTTTCTCTTGGTTCTCTCTTCATCTACCTACCTGTCCTGTTTCTCTCCTCTCTTTCTCTCTTGCTCACTGTCTTCTTCCTTTACCCCCCCCCCCCCATTCTCTTCTCTCTCTCTCTCTCTCTCTCTCTCTCTCTCTCTCTCTCTCTCTCTCTCTCTCTCTCTCTCTCTCTCTTCCTCTCTTTCCTTGGTTGTGTTTCTGTCTCTTCCTTCCACTTTTTTTTTCTGTTAACTCTTTTCACATGCCTAAGTCTTTCTTCTTTCTGTTTCTCTCCCCCCGCCCTTTTTTTCCACCGACTTCCTCTCTTTTTCTCTCACTTCACCACACTTTATAGCTGATTTTCTCTTTCTTCGTATGCCTTCTTTCGTTCTAACAAAGCTTCTCTCTCTCTCTCTCTCTCTCTCTCTCTCTCTCTCTCTCTCTCTCTCTCTCTCTCTCTCTCTCTCTCTCTCTCTCTCTCTCTCTCTCTCTCACACACACACACACACTCACGCTCACACTCACCTTCTTCCTTCTCTCTTTTTCTTTCCCCTTTCTTTCGTTTTTCACCCCATCTCTCTCTCTCTCTCTCTCTCTCTTTCTCTCTCTCTCTCTCTCTCTCTCTCTCTCTCTCTCTCTCTCTCTCTCTCCCACTCTACCCCTAGCCTTTCTTTTTAGAGTAATACTTCTTATCTGAATCACAGAACACGTGGTACAGCGTTAAGTCATTAGTCAAGAAACCTTTACATAAGTATGTATCCCTACGGACATTCGATCCACCACCTGAGTTCGTGCTTTGTTTTTTTTTTTTAACACCTCGCAACAAAGAAATATGATCACTTCTGATTATACTAATGGGGGAGGGGAGAGGAGGCTGGAGGAAGGGTTGGGGGGTAGTGTGTGACGGCGATCTGGGTCAACCGTTATTTCTCAGAAGTTACCTAGTTCCATGAGATCTTTGTCAACTATTGTCTCTCAGAAGTTACCTAGTTCCATGAGATCTGTGTCAACTATTGTCTCTCAGAAGTTACCTAGTTCCATGAGATCTGTGTCAACTATTGTCTCTCAGAAGTTACCTAGTTCCATGAGATCTAGGTCAACTATTGTCTCTCAGAAGTTACCTAGTTCCATGAGATCTGTGTCAACCGTTGTCTTTCAGAAGTTACCTAGTTCCATGAGATCTGTGTCAACTATTGTCTTTCAGAAGTTACCTAGTTCCATGAGATCTGTGTCAACCGTTGTCTCTCAGAAGTTACCTAGTTCCATGAGATCTGTGTCAACCGTTGTCTCTCAGAAGTTACCTAGTTCCATGAGATCTGTGTCAACCGTTTTCTCTCAGAAGTTACCTAGTTCCATGAGATCTGTGTCAACTATTGTCTCTCAGAAGTTACCTAGTTCCATGAGATCTGTGTCAACTATTGTCTCCCAGAAGTTACCTAGTTCCATGAGATCTGTGTCAACTATTGTCTCTCAGAAGTTACCTAGATCCATAAGATCTGTGTCAACTATTGTCTCTCAGAAGTTACCTAGTTCCATGAGATCTGTGTCAACTATTGTCTCTCAGAAGTTACCTGGTGTCAGAGACCAGTTCGGCTATGGGACGAACGGAGGTGATGATAGTTAATCATCACGTATGAACGAGTTGACCTTCAGTAAAACTCAGTATGAGAACGGGCAGCTTGACCACTGAATAAACTGGGTCGAGTTAACGGGCCAAGCCCAGTTCACACAGTTGACACGGATTACCGCGTGTCGGGTGGTGAACGCAGGACCCAACAAAGAGCTTGGGGAGACCGGACTCGGAGAGTTGTGTAGTGGGACTGGACGAGACAAGACGTAGCCCTTCGACTAGGTAAAAATATATTAGGTTAGTGACGGTCAGTTGAATAGGATTTCTGTGTTTAGTATCTTTGTTAGGCTGTGTCTCCATTCAATGTTTCGACTAGATAGTGTAGAGGTAATGTTCCTTGTATAGTAGACATTCCATGCAGTATTTGTTTGAGCAGTTAGTGAAGGTGTGACACGCATTGTTAATGGCGGTAACACTGCCCAGTCATGCTTAGGTCATACACCTTACGTGTATCGCTGAGTCCCGTGTGGCAATAGACGGCGGCTTAGTTAGCACTGATAAACTGTTAGTAAGGAGTCGTGCTCTCAATAATCTATGGGAACGACTTGGGTTGACCAGTGAATGTAAAAGCTGCTCAACGCCAGGGGTTTCGGATGAGAACTGCCTACTTAGTTGAGGTGTCTATAGTCGTTTCGTTCATTGTACATTAAAGATTATGTTTGTATCTGTGTAAACTATTGTCTCTCAGAAGTAAGCTAGTTCCATGAGATCTGTATCAACCGTTGTCTCTGAGAAGTTACCTAGTTCCATGAGATCTGTGTCAACCGTTGTCTCTCAGAAGTTACCTAGTTTCATGAGATCTGTATCAACCGTTGTCTCTCAGAAGTTACCTAGTTCCATGAGATCTGTGTCAACTATTGTCTCTCAGAAGTTAGCTAGTTCCATGAGATCTGTGTCAACTATTGTCTCTCAGAAGTTACCTAGTTCCATGAGATCTGTATCAACCGTTGTCTCTCAGAAGTTACCAGATTTCATGTGATCTGTATCAACCCTTGTCTCAGAAGTTACTTGGTTTTATGAGATCTGTGACACCCCTTGTCTCCCAAGTTACCTGGGTCTATCCTTTCATTATTATCATCATCATCATCACCAAGACATAGTAGGCATTTTACAGAACGTCGCTCTCTTTACAGTGTAATGCAAAGAATAGATCATTTACCTCTCCACCCTCCCCACACCACCACCCCCCCCCCCCACCACATCCGCCTCCAAAATTATTTTTGTTCTCAGTGTGGTCTTAAATGCCATTTGTCCACCGTCATGTAAGTTAAAATCCTCTTCTCCTTCTCCTCCGTCTCCTTCTTCTTCCTCTTCTTCTTCTCCTCCGTCTCCTTCTAGTTCTTCCTCTTCTTCTTCTTCTCCTCCTTCTTCTTCTTTTTTTTCCTTCTTCTTCTTCTTCTTCTTCTTCTTCTTCTTCTTCTTCTTCTTCTTCTTCTTCTTCTTCTTCTTCTTCTTCTTCTATTTCTTCTTCTTCTTCTTCTTCTTCTTCTTCTTCTTCTTCTTCTTCTTCTTCTTCTTCTTCTTCTTCTTATTATTATTATTATTATTATTATTATTATTATTATTATTATTATTATTATTAATATTATTATTATTATTATTATTATTATTATTATTTTTTTCTTCTTCTTCTTCTTCTTCTTCTTCTTCTTCTTCTTCTTCTTCTTCTTCTTCTTCTTCTTCTTCTTCTTCTTTTTCTTTTTCTTCTACTTTTTCCTATTCTCCTTCTTCTTCTTTTTCTTCTTTTTCTGCTGTTTTAGTTGCTTTATCTTTCCCCCGTCTCTTTATCTCTGTGTATGCGTGTGTGCATGTTGTCTTTCTCCATTTCTCCCTCTCTCCCTCCCCGAAGTCAGTCTGTGTATCTCTCTCTCTCTCTCGCTCTCTCTCTCTCTCTCTCTCTCTTCTCTCTCTCTCTCTCTCTCTCTTCTCTCTCTCACTTGATATTTCACCGCAGTTGAACTTGTTTATATTATAGTTTCACATCCTCTTCCTAAAGCTTTAAGACACCTCTTGCTTGCAGTTGCTGTTGTAATCATCATCATCACCACCAATACAACTATGTGGCATGTCCTATGCAGAAGATCGCTTACATTACAATCTATAACAAAGACTAGGTCAGTCACCTGCCCCCCCCCCCCCCCCCCCCCACTTTGTTACCTTATTGTTTTTCTTTTTTTTTTTTATAAATTCGCTTCTACTAGACACAATGTTTCAGACTTTAAAGCCTCAAAAACCCCAACTTAAAAAAATGTCACACAAAACAACTTTGTCCGTTTGAACACTCCAAAAACCAGAAGAGTTAAAGTCAGGCTGAACTGCAGCAATCTGTTGTGCTAAAGCTGATCATTGGGTCATGGGCGTTGAATCATGCGGGCTCAACCACTGGGATGCCCACTGAAGAAATATAAATATATGAATATGGGGGTGTGGGGAAGGGGGGGGGGGGCAAAAAGAAGAAGAAATTTTTTTTTCAAAAGGTCAAAATTGGACACGCAGGCCAGTTTTACATTCTGCCCTGCAAAACACTCACCTGTGATACGGCAGTTGTGTTTTGTGTTTAAAACGTGTTATGTTTACATAACAGTGTACGTACAATGGACTGAGGCTCCCACCCCAGTTACTCTTTTTAGGGAGCCATACGTATAAAGATATCTTTTTTATGCTTTTTAATCTCATACCATATGTATATAGATGCCCTTTTTATGCTTTTTATTGTTATATCTACCTGTCATTCCCCACATAATTATAATTATTATCATCACAATCATCATTAATATTACTATTATGCAGTTAAACGAGGCTTAAGCCCCTGGAGCCCACCCGTCCTGGAAAAAATTTTTTTTACAGCTGATGCCCTCCTTTCCATAGTTTTCTTCGTGGCGGCACGCCTGCATATGGTGTCATAAAAATGTCACAGCCAATGAATGACACTCGAGAGTTCGATAAGGGACAGAGAAACGTTAATGATGTTTGAGGTGAAGGGCGAACTCATTAAAACGCTTTGTATTCACTCAGTTTAAAGTATGAGATGTTCAAAATTCACGAAAGGTGTTAAAAATGCAGCAGAGGTTTTTAGGCGTACACTCAGAGAGCATCTTTACTGTAAGCTCATTCTGTTGAATAATTGTCTAACCATAGTCATTGATTGTTTAAGGGGTAACTGAATTGGTCAAGTTTTCAGAGCTGGGATGATGAAGTCTTGGCGTGGAATGTGAGATACTTGGGGAGGAGGATAAGAGACGGAGGGAGAGGAGAACAAGAAGAAGAAGCAGAAGGAGGAGGAGGAGGAGGAGAAGAAGAAGAAGAAGAAGAAGAAGAAGAAGAAGAAGAAGAAGAAGAAGAAGAAGAAGAAGAAGAAGAAGAAGAAGAAGAAAAGAAGAAGAAGAAGAAGAAGAAGAAGAAGAAGAAGAAGAAGAAGAAGAAGAAGAAGAAGAAGAAGAAGAAGAAGAAGAAGAAGAAGAAGAAGAAGAAGAAGAAAAAAAGAAGAAGAAGAAAAAAAAGAAGAAGAAAAAGAAGAAGAAGAAAAAGAAGAAGAAGAAGAAGAAGAAGAAGAAGAAGAAGAAGAAGAAGAGGAAGAAGAAGAAGAAAACGACGACGAAGAAATCTACCAATAATACCTGTCTTTATCTCTCTCTCTCTATCGATCCCTCTGTCTCTCTTTCACTCACTCACTCACTCACTCACTCACTCACTCACTCACTCACTCACTCACTCACTCACTCACTCACTCACTCACTCACTCACTCACTGTGTATATTTAGATGCTAGGGTGGCTGTAGCAAGTAAAGCATGGAGGTCAGTAGACAAATAATGATGTACTGTTACAGGCCTCTCCCAACTAAGGGTTATTAAGTCCCTGGAACGACCCCCCTCCCCCACCCCCCCCCCCCTATCCCCCAACCCACTCCTTCTGATCACAGCACAATGAAAACTGCAACACTTAGCTCTGACAGTAATAGAAATTATAACATTCGTGAAATTGAATAAATTACTTAATCACGATTAACTATACAGAAAGAGAAAACTCTAATAACATAAACTGTGAATTCAGAAATTCTTAGCTTTTATCAATTGTGTGACTGCAGCCATTCCATTCATTCGGCACTCTCACACACATAGTTCTGCAAGGGCTCAAGTGGTCACTTCTGGCCTGAAAATAATAATTCAAGTTCCGACGTCACTGACATAATTGCTGATTGTTTAAACGGTCCATTCAATGCTGATCTGCTCGCAGCCTCACGTCATTGTGTTCAAACAATTTTACAGAAGATGCACCCTTGTGCAATGATTCCCAAAATGTTGGAGAGTCTATCGCCTTATAGTAGCAGCAGTTACGGCCGTCATGTAACAGGCAGTGGCGACGCGGTTATAAAACGGCTGTAAACGCTGCTTACACTGTGCATTGCAAGATAAAAATACATTATTCCACACTTTGTAATTTCATTATAAAAAAAAAAGAACATCTTATGCAATTGCTTGGTACATACATCCAGTTTTAACATATGGCTGTGAGTCCTGGACAATCGGTAGGCAGGCCAGACAATTTCTTGAGGCCTCAGAGATGTGGTTTTACAGAATATAAAAATACCTTGGACAGCCAAAAGAGCAACCAAGAGGTTTCGAAAGAGGCGGGAGCCCGAAGACAACTTATCACAGACATCAGATGGAGACAGTCATCATTTGTCGGCCATATTATGAGAAAAGGAACAATCGAACATGTTGTGACCACCGGAAAGATCTGCGGAAGGAGGGATAGAGGAAGACAACAAGAGAAGTTTCTTGACAGTCTTGTTGCAAGGCATGGAGGTGTGTCAGCACATGCACTGATACATGCTGCAGGAGAACGCCGATTGGGGAGAGACATGATCGCCCACGTCAGTCGGCAAGGCACCTGATGATGATGATGATCAACTATTTGTTACAAATACGCCACTCAGTTTACGTCTCATTAGCACGCAAAGCTTGTCAAGAATATTAACGTAGCGAAAATAAAGCTTCCTGCTTTCTTACGCTAGTCATAAAGAAACTGAATGCGTGAAAGTTACCAGTCATCAGTACTTCAATGCTAGCTGCGCACACATCTCTCAACAGCAAAGCGACGAGTGGAAAAATTAACGTGATAACCCTCTTCAGTGTAATCGTTACGTGCTAACGCTTGCAATGCGAATTGATCACTCCTCGCCACTATATAATTTGTCCTCTGCATAATATGGCTGTCATCGCGGTGAACACAAAATGCCGCTAAGTCCTCAATTAACATTTCCACCTTCTGAACTTTCCCAGGCTGACCTTTACCGCCTGTGTTTACTGTCGCGTTGATCGTTCCCTGCCTGGTCTAGCTGCGGCCATACGCGCAGTTTTTTCAGGATAAACGATGTGGTAGCTTCTGAGTTTCCACGTTTCTATGTCCTCCTCTGTTTTGGTGTATTATTGTATGTCATGGCGTCACAAGGTATTCTTTCTCAGTGGGTTGGGGTGCTGAATAGTCTTGAGGCATAGCGTTCTCCTTGAGTGCTGGAGGTCCCGGGTTCAAACCCCGGTAACGGCTGGGATTCTTTCACGTGTAGTAAGATCCGGTGCCCGTGTGTATTGTTACGCACATAAACAATACTTTGGCAGTTGGAAATCAAAAGGGGTACCCTAACGGCGCTCTCCGGGCAAAATTCGGAGTTACAAATCTACCCAAAGTATTTCAAGATCCTCGCCGGTGCTACGGAGTTCCTGCACTGCGCTGAGATTCTTCAGACTCAGGAATGAGTTAAAAGTAGAACGGAGCACTCATGGGTTACTACCCTTGTGTCATGATGTTGATTCGTTGTTTAAACCAAACCAAACCAAACCAAACCAAACCAAACCAAACCAATCTCAGCGGGCAAGTCATTTGATTTGCTGTCTTTGTGTTTATTAGCATTGGTTCTGATACGACATGTTCTCTCATAACCTCATTTTTATATTATCTCTTCTTTATTCACTTTACTTACAGTAATATACTAAACAGGCAAACTTCCCGTCCTTTATATGATGAAATTTTTCGTTATTTGAAGCCCTACTCTGGCTCTTGCCAGGGGCCGCAATATAGCCTGGCCATAAATATGGCCTAAAGTCTGAACACTGTCTCTGGGACCTCTCCACGGTGATCCTCACCCACATGGTGGCACATTGGGTCATCGGGTGTTTATCGCTTGTGTGATGTCCTGGTGGGGTAGAAAGTCAGTCAGTCATACTAAACAGGATTTGTAACAATCTTCACCCATCACATTTAAATACAAATTTTGACACCTTTGTGTCTTTACAGGGGTTAGTGTTATATTGTGCTTTGTAGATTCATGGGAATTATAATCCATGGAGATAGCGAAAGCGACTAGAGTCCTTTCCAAAATTAGTGCCCAACTTTAAAAATACGTAACTCAGTAACCATTAACGATTAAGTTGTTAAAATTGTGCATGTGACCTGTTAATAATTATGTCGTTGTAAGAATTGTGTGTGTGTTTGTATGTGTGTGTGGGTGGGTGGGTGGGTGGGTGTGTGGAAACATCTAGTTTTAATTTTGCGTTTTCGCGGTAAATGCCATAATGGACAACAATTTGAAGCCAGCAAGCAACACTGCATGCTTACAGGTAATTTAGTAATGAGAAGTTTTCAAAACGTCAGATTGCACACATTTTGTAGGTGGCTCACTCTCATGTAGTCATCTCCGGCATTAGGTTTCCGTGAGTTACATAAACTCAGTTTTTCATTGTATAAAGGATAGGCTGTCAAAATCATCGCGCATCGCTGCACACGTCAGCTGATTTCTCAAAAATCTCCATGCATGTGTCAGTTACTGCGTATTCTATTTTTTATGGGTGCACGAAACAAAAGAAAGAATCAAAGAAATTCGCCGCCTTAAGAAAGCAGCACCTGTGCAATTACAAATTCTGCTGTCCCTGTTGTCATTTTTGTTTTCTTCATTTGATATTATCTTGATACTTAGTGACTAGTCCTTACTAGGACTTTTATATGATTTAGGCTTTCTGTCCACTCTCATTTTTGTTTGTGTTCTCTGTTTGGTGTCTTTTTTATTGCTTGGCGTTTGGGACTTTGTTGGTCTGTCTCCAGTGCTGGTTTCTTTGCTCTCTCTCTCTCTCTCTCTCTCTCTCTCTCTCTCTCTCTCTCTCTCTCTCTCTCTCTCTCTCTCTCTCTCTCTCTCTCTCTCTCTCTCTCTCTCTCTCTTTCTTTCTTTCTCTCCTCACCTCTTCTCTCAACCTCTTTCCGTATTGAACCTGAACCTTTCGATCTTCGTTGGTCTTGACACTATCTGGAGGAAATACCCTGTTTATTTCTTCATTGAATCTTTCTTCAAATTTGTACCGTTCGCTGGTGGAGTCTTTTGGTGATGTTTCTTTGGGCTTGTCTTCTTTGGCTGTTTGTCTGGGTCTTCTTTCTTCGTCCCTTTCATCTTGCTTTCTCTGCAATGCTGCATTTGTTTCTGCTTTTATTTCCTTGAGTGTCTTAGTGTCGTGATCCAGTATCTTTCGCATTTTCTTCATCTCTGCGAGTATTTGTCTCGCTTCCTCGTTAACCTCTATTGAGTTTACCTGTATTTGTCTCGCTTTCTCGTTAACCTATTTTGAGTTTACCTGTATTTGTCTCGCTTCCTCGTTAACCTCTATTGAGTTTACCTGTATTTGTCTCGCTTCCTCGTTAACCTATTTTGAGTTTACCTGTATTTGTCTCGCTTTCTCGTTAACCTCTATTGAGTTTACCTGTATTTGTCTCGCTTCCTCGTTAACCTCTATTGAGTTTACCTGTATTTGTCTCGCTTCCTCGTTAACCTCTATTGAGTTTACCTGTATTTGTCTCGCTTTCTCGTTAACCTCTATTGAGTTTACCTGTATTTGTCTCGCTTTCTCGTTAACCTTTTTTGAGTTTACCTGTTTGCTTTCAGAGTCTTGACTTCTTCTTCTACCTTTCTTATCTGGTTCAGCATTTTAGATGAACGCAGAAGAAAAAGAAAGCCGCAACGCACGGACTGGGAACCCTTGCTCTATCTAATCATAAACCTGCATACTTGTTAAAAATCGTATTAAAAATAAATATAAGAAATCAGTGAGCTGGAAAGAACTGGGAATTTCTTAGCGTAATTATGTCGTAATTGGAACATTGCTTGTATAGATTTGAACAGTGCTAAACCTTTTCCCATTATTGTTAGGCATGTTGAAAAATGTTTTAAGTATAATTATACTTCCTTCATTATGTCAGATTTTCGGGTTCTTTATTGCATAACCAAATGAGATGTGTACTGTTAGCATAGTTTTGGGATTTTTCTTCCTGTATATCTGGGAGCATGAATGAACAAATAAGAAAAATCTGGGAGAAAGACGATGTTGTTTCTGAGATAAATGTTGCGAATACTGTCAGACTGACAATTACCTGGGCTAGTAAACACGTTTCACAATCTACGACGTACTAAGGTTCGATTTGCAAGGGGTGCGACTTGGGAAAAAATTGTTTTGGAGACTTTCTATAATGCCACTAAAGTCACATTTTTAAAAAAAAATAGCGTTTTAGTACTTTCTTGTAATGGTACAAGAGTCACACCATGGAAGAGATTAGAGCCCGACCATGTAATGTTGATTTTCATGTGTGAGGCAGCTGTCCTATAGTTAGTTGGTCTATGTGGCCCTGGTCGGAGTCTGTGGCGTGAGCGTTGCTAACGCACTTCGTAATGCCGCTATACCGGGTTCGATCCAAGCTACGGACGGTTTGTCTTGGGTTGGTTTCGACAGTGGTACTGACTGCTGACCATTGAGTAAGCAGTGGCACACTAATGAAAGTAAAACTTGCCTAGAAAAGCCACAATAGCCAACAAATGCTGGAGTTGGCTCTGCAACGTCCTGTGATGGATGAGGATACGCAACTAATTCTTTTGTGGCCCTGAAGCTAACTTTCCTTGAGTGATAGGCGCCGTTCCTATCATCTGCTTCATAGTACTGTTTTCTCACTGGGTCTTATTTCTTTGTGGGTTTCATGGCCCCATTTTGGGAAAGAGGGTTGGGGAAGAGAATAGACCTCCTGCATTTAACAAGCATGTCGTAAAAGGCGACTAATTGGGAGATTACTGAAGTCCTAAATTTTGAACCGAAAGGCGCAGATAACAGCCTGGATGTAAACCAAAACACTATGTACTGACATTCTTTTAAGAACAAACACCGAAAAATGAGAACTCAGTCTCCTGTGATAATATCGTCAGCTTTTCTAAGGCGTCCCATCTAATAAGTGTTGGATTTTACCTATGAGATTTGTTTTTAAATTAATGTCCAAGCTTGTCATTGATAGATGCTGGCCTGCTGATCCGAGGTTTTTGGTTCAAATCCGGACGGTGGTGGACCTTTTTTTTTTTTTTCAAACATGACCTTGGCTAACAGTTCAACCCAACCATAAATGGGTGCCGGGTAAAAATTCATTGGAAGTAAATGAGGTAGGTGTGATGCCGACCACATCTCCCACTAAGTGTCGACTGGTCTGTAAAATACAGGTCCGGCCCTAAATGCGCCAAACGCCTGAAGGTGGGAAAAAGGGTCTTTCTACCCCACTTGTCACTGATTTTTTTAGGTTTTTTTTTTAGGTTTTTGAACAACGGATCAACATCATGGCCCTTTTGGCTAAGATCAAAGTGTAGCCTCTACTGCACTTGGTCTGGCCAGAAGCGCCGGGATCGGTCCCGAACTCATGGGAGTAATTATCACGGCATGAGCCATTCAAACTCAACGCGGAGTGGTTTCCCCGTGAGAAGAGACTGGGCCCGGCGAAAAACAAAAGGTTTTAACTTGTCACTGATAGCCTAGTATTAACTTGGAAAATGGGAAATAACGGGGTATTGAGCAATTCATGCATTACATTTATACATAATTTATCAGTTTATTTTAGTTATAAATAAAAATAATTAAAATTAAAATAAATAAACAAATTAAATTTTTTTGAAATTAAAAAATAAAGTTAAAATTAAAATAATAACTTATGAATCTATGGAATGACCGTTTATCCCCACAGATCGAATGTGAAACCTTGGAAGCAGGTTATAGATTTTTGTTCTTCTATGCGTTCACTGGCTTTAAACTGCGGTGGAAATGTCTGGTTGTTCGTCCACTTTTGGACATTAGTCTTGTTTCAGAACTTGAGTTGTTCACGCACATCCCATTTACAGATCTGGCCTATTTGTATGCAGACTGTTGATTCTTCGCCTCAAGCAGATGCTTCTGCCTGCGAAGGGTTAGTGGACTGAGCTTGGGAGCAGTCGGCAGATAGTTGTTTGTCACGGTCTCAGGTTCTCTCAAGGAAGCAGGCGATCTGACAGTAGTGTTAACTCTTTAAAGACGACTAGGTCGATCTATCAGCCAAACAGCAAAGTGCCCAAAAAGACGACTGGGCCGATCTGTTGGTCTGGTAACATAAGCCTTGAGAATGGCTGGCTGTTCTTCATACTAGATAATCAAATTGCTTCGCGCATTTCCTGCGCATGTGGGCTGTTCAATGGCAGCTTTCGTGACAGTTTGGCGTTCTTCAAATGTACATAGTTTTTTTTTTTTTTTTGGGGGGTGTTATCTGTGCCCAACAGTGGTGAAAAGGACTGTTGCGTCATAGTATGCAAATAAGGTAGGAAGCAGGAAAATGAGTAGAACCGGGTGCCAGAAGTCTCTGGAGGGATAACATGGACCTTGCTTCTCAAAACACAAGTGTTAGGACGTATTCAGGCTTCATTCATAGGAAAATTTAGCCAGATTGTTCAGTTTAGTTATTTTCGTCCCAGGTAATTAAAAAATACATGCATAAAAACGCAAATTTGATAGCCAACTTTAGTAGTTAGAATTCGACGTTTGTAGCTTAGCTGTTGCGAACGCGCTTCGTAATGCCTATGTGACGGGTTCGATCCCAGCTGCGGACAATTTGTCTTGCGTTGGTTTCGACAGAGCTGACTGTACAGTGGCAATGGCAAACTACTTACTGAACGTAAGAATTTGCCTAGAAAAAAAAAACCCACAAAAGCCAAAATATGCTTGAGCTGGGTCTGCAACGTCCTGTAAAGGATACACAACTAACTAACTTGAATAAATGTTGCTATGTCAGTATGATTCATATATATATATATATATATATTGGGTTAGTTCATTCAATTTCCTACATACACACACACACACACACACACACACATATATATATATATATATATAGTTTTTGTTAATTAAAGGCTTTATTTGTGTGTGTGTGTGTGTGTGTGTGTGTGTGTGTGTGTAAACTAAGAGAATCCCCTCGTCAAGGGTCCGTCTTCTTTGCACTGAAGCTCCAAAAGGGCTTTGTCTCCACAAGGTTAATTGCTGCTATCATCCACACGTCAAGTCGCTACCAAGGAGGAAAGCAGTAGCAGACTACTTTCTTCTCAGATATCTTCTTGATTTCGTTAGCTCAGTTTCAGATCAGACCTGATCCTAGATTCTAGTCATTGTTTGTGATGGCATATCATGAAACCTTTCTTCCCACCTCCAGGCTCCTCGACACGGCACATGATGATAATGTATTTGAGTGAAATAACCTGATGAAAGTGTTGTTTCTGAAACATCGATAGATTCACTTTGAAATGAACCAAAAACGTAGACTTGAAGTTACGCTTTCAACTATCTTGAAATGATTCTGATTCAACTTGGAATGAGTCGATGCTTCACTTGGAATGAAGCGTGGTTTGCACCTTGGAAAGAACCTTGGCTTACACCGACTTTAACATCTAGGGTTGACAACACAAACGCCGCTCAGCTTCTTGGTACATTCTGTCAGTTTATTCATTCACATATGTTCCTCAAGTTCCCACAATTAAATATACTTCTCTCACTCACGACATACTCAATTACTCGTCATCCGCACAACATTGGAACTGCATCTCTGTTTCTATAACCGTCTACTCTGACTTCTCATGATCGACTGACCACGAGGTTAGCTCGGGCTTCCCCTCGCTTACTCCACCGGCCACAAGTATCTCGTGCCGTCACTTGTAGCGCGGACTTCCTGCTTGCCACAATGTATTTCGTGGAGACCATGCAAAGCAGGGTTATCACACACTTGTATATTCTTATATGCCAATGTTGTATTTTACCTATTTGAACTTTAAAAAATATATTACACTGTTCTTTCAATAGCCAGACTTTGCACAAACTTCTTCTTCTTCTTCTTCTTCTTCTTCTTCTTCTTCTTCTTCTTCTTCTTCTCTTCTTCTTCTTCTTCTTCTTCTTCTTCTTCTTCTTCGCGTTCGTCAGCTGTAAACTCAGGCGGAAAGTTCTGGTTGTTCATCCACTTCTGGATTGCAGTCCTGTTTCAGAACCTGAGTGTTGAGTGTGCATCCGTTTAACAGATCTGACTCATTCGTATGCCTCTCATGCTGATGCACTCCAACTTTGAAGGAAGCTCCCAATTAGTCGACTCTTACGACATGCTTTTGGGTAGGCAGTGGGTCTATTCTTGTTTTCCCTATAATAGGGCCCCGGAACCCACACGGAGTGCACAAACTTCGTGCTCAAATGTGAAAATTCAGTACTGTGACGACAGTTAAACTTAACTGCCAAATGAGATTACAGTTTGAGAAGGAGATTTATATGCAGTATATGAGACCAAACGTTGGCAGACCTGGATTTTATGACTTACTGTAATCATCGTAATGTTTGAAGTCTACATGCATAACGAATCCTTTGCTCATCTTACCTGCAACAGTCGCGTCATTGGCGTTGGATGTTTCTATTACATATTCTTTTACCTTGATTTGACAGTTGACAACGAACACTTATATGACAGTTCTTTAGTAGATTTGTTTAAAGGTTTTTCAACTTGTAATTTGATAGTGAGGGCTGAAAACTTTTCAACGTAGTCTTCATGGAAGCTGTTCAATTCTTTTCTCGGTTGTTCCTATATTGCTGGAAGTATTATAATAAGGAAATGGGATGCAGTACCTTATGGGATGCAGTACCTTATGGGATGCAGTACCTTATGGGATGCAGTACCTTATGGGATGCAGTACCTTATGGGATGCAGTACCTTATAGAATGCAGTACCTTATGGAATGCAGTACCTTATGGGATGCAGTACCTTATGAGATGCAGTACCTTATGGGATGCAGTACCTTATGGGATGCAGTACCTTATGGGATGCAGTACCTTATAGGATGCAGTACCTTATGGGATGCAGTACCTTATGGGATGCAGTACCTTATGGGATGCAGTACCTTATGGGATGCAGCACCTTATGGGATGCAGCACCTTATGGGATGCAGTACCTTATGGGATGCAGTACCTTATGGGATGCAGTACCTTATGGGATGCAGCACCTTATGGGATGCAGTACCTTATGGAATGCAGTACCTTATGGAATGAAGTACCTTATGGGATGCAGTACCTTATGGGATGCAGTACCTTATGGGATGCAGTACCTTATGGGGTGCAGTACTTTATGGGATGCAGTACCTTATGGGATGCAGTACTTTATTGGATGCAGTACCTTATGGGATGCAGTACTTTATGGGATGCAGTACCTTATGGGATGCAGTACTTTATGGGATGCAGTACCTTATGGGATGCAGTACCTTATGGGATGCAGTACCTTATGGGATGCAGTACCTTATGCGATGCAGTACCTTATGGGATGCAGTACCTTATGGGATGCAGTACTTTATGGGATGCAGTACTTTATGGGATGCAGTACCTTATGGGATGCAGTACCTTATGGGATGCAGTACCTTATGGGATGCAGTTTCTTATGGGATGCAGTACCTTATGGGATGCAGTACCTTATGGGATGCAGTACCTTATGGGATGCAGTACTTTATGGGATGCAGTACCTTATGGGATGCAGTACCTTATGGGATGCAGTACCTTATGGGATGCAGTACCTTATGGGATGCAGTACCTTATGGGATGCAGTACCTTATGGGATGCAGTACTTTATGGGATGCAGTACCTTATGGGATGCAGTACCTTATGGGATGCAGTACCTTATGGGATGCAGTACCCTATGGAATGCAGTACCTTATGGGATGCAGTACCTTATCGGATGCAGTACCTTATGGGATGCAGTACCTTTCTACGTGTCTTCTCGTAAAGCATGTCTGGTCTATTAATTACATTGACAGTTTCAGCTTTCATTCACTCATTGTCATTTTTATACACAGGAATCACACAGGAATCACACAGGAATCACAGTCCATTCCTCTATTCCGTTCTATCCTATGCAGTCACTTTGATATCAGGGATGGAATCCAGTCCAACATGTTTCTATCATCAACTATCAACTAAGGGTCTCTCTTGAAAAGCCTCGTTTCTCCAGTCCCTCTGTTTCTCATTATAGTGCCTGTTTGGTGATTCTCAGTCCATCTTTTGTCTGCATGTGTCCAGTAGAGCGCCATCTTCTCTGTCTTGTATCTATTGATACTAGTAGTTGCCCTGATATTTCTCTTTTTTTTTTTTTAAACTCCTCTTGAATTCTTGCCATTTTATGTTCATTATTTTCATCAGACAATAATTTCAGCTTTGGAAAACGGCTAAATAAATTGCAAGCAGCCATGTTAGGACATAATAGAGATTCATGAACCAGATAATTATTGTTTTTGCTTAACGCCAATCATGTTTGGCAGCGGCTTCTTGGCAGCTCTATCATGTCAACACACCCGATAATTCTCTGCATCTCATTATTATAACTGCATTGGCCTACTCCAGTGTTCTTCAAGATTTTTACACCCACGACTCAACACACACAAAGACATAGGAAATGTTGTTCCACAACCTAACTATCAGCTAACCAAATACAGCGCCACCCCATACCACCATCCTCTCCCCTTTTTTTTCCCCCAGTGTAGATAGTTTATTTTAAATTATATGGCTTTAAATTAGTATTTTCGGCTATCGAGACATCTAATTATGCTCTAAAATTTAAAAATCACATACAAGTGGCTGGAGCATTGTTTCTGATAGCCAGTGTGCTGCAATTACTTAAATGGATTTTGCTGTTTGGTTTATATTACTGACATGGCTAAGAAAGTCTAATCCTTTATACAGCATGTTCTCGATAGCGGTGGCCACTCTGAACTGTGGTGTCCGAAAGCGCCGGTTATACGTGGATTGAGGAGCAACAAGTTCTCTTACGACATCTAAGAAGCTTTGTTTTTTTTCCTTTGTTTTTTTTTTTTTTTTTTTTTTTTTTTTTTTTTGTTAATTAGCTGTTCGAAGAGAAACTGGATAAGAAGCTTGAAGCAGCGACATATCACTGATCGTTTCTTGACTTCTCACTGATCGTTTCTTGTCTGTCCTAACGTTTTAGCTAGTGGCGTTATTTTTGAGGGAAATAATCCGATGGCTTTTCAGTAAAATCTCGATGATTTGAATGCAAATTTCCAACAAGTTTGGAAGCATTTCTTAATCCCATCTGGCAATGTTTCCAAACATACTGCACACATTGCCAGAGTTCACTGCCAGGAGCTACAGTAAAATTGCTTTTAAGGTCATTGTTGAAAAGCCCAGCAAGATTTACTTTTGTTAGTTTAGTTTTTACTGCACATTTTGAATCAATATAATTATTTTCCTTTGTTTCTTGTGAGTGTGAGACACCAGTACTTATCATATTTAATGTATTGTTATCCGTGTTCTTCTGAACAGTGTCCTTGCGTCTACTAAAAAAGATTAAAAGGTTTTTTTTTGGGGGGGGGGAGGAGAGGGGGGGGGGGCGACATTTTGAAATTTAACAAAAAGAGTAACTTGTTTTCCTAAATACCTTTCGCTTTACAGGTAATAATCATAAGACCGTAAAGTTACAGTAAAGGCGTACAGGGGTTGGGTTTGGCTTTACCATTCTGTGGACAGCTCTGGGCGTAAAAATCCACCCGCTATAAGGAAATTAAATCCGAAGCAAGAATAAATCATCCAACCAAGATAAAATGATGCTCTTCTTCTACACATTCACCCGCCTTTACTTCTTTGACACAACAAAGTCTCTAGAGTTGTCACCTGTAGTGTCTGTATCGTACATGTTATAAAAGGCGACCTAGAAGGGTTGGTAAGAAACTGGCCACTTTATGGCAGAGGTTAGCTGCATAATCTAAGTGTGAGCACGTTTTCACAGAGCTTGGCGTAAGCTGCGAAGCGGTCTTTGCTCTATTGGTGGTTGATTGAAGGAAGAGGAAAAGAAGAAGTATGAACAAAGCAAAAAAAAAAAACGAAGCAGAGGATGGAGAAGGAGGAAGCTGCGGTTTAGATAGCAACATACAGGATGACAGCGTGTTTAGACTAAAGGCCAATTTTCAACGGGCCGAATAGGATCAACTGTATAAACACAAGAAGCAGATTTCATGACTGCTAAAAATAAATCTAAACACGACATTGACAAGTTTTGTGTTACTATTTCAGCTGCGGTAATTTGCTCACAATGTAACGTGAGATTCCTGGGTGTGCGCAACGAATGTCACGATCCGAGAAACGTCTCAGATTGCGTCGGATGTATGAAGAGTGTGGCTAAAGTGAAGCTGCGAGACTCTGGTTACATCGATGGATGGGAGAAAAGTAAGTACGTTTTTTTTTTTTTTTTGCACAGACAAGTTCGTCAACGCATTGCATTTATAGGCGACCGGGTCCCCATTAGCTCTCCGGTAGACGACTTCGTCGCCTGTCGGGACAATATTTTGGTCTTTCTCCTTTTATCGCATTAACACTGCAAGAGTTCTTTTCATGACTTTAGGCGATGTGCAGTGCATAGCCATTTTATATGGAGCAAATAACCTGGTCACAATTATAACCTAAGTTTTCCCTTCGGGGCTGCTGGTTGAAGGTGACGAGCAACGCATCGGATCGGCCAGCGTGTTGAAAACATGAAGGTTCTCGGGGTGAGAGACAGCTAAGAATGCCTAAGACTTGTTTAAGTCGGTAATAATAATAACAATGTGCTGTGTAGCAAATAATGTGCCTGTATGAGTATGAATTGTGAACACAGATACTTCAAAAGATAAATTTTAGAAAAGGTTATAATGACGCTTAGTGCCAGTAACACATTTTCTAGGTGGTGGGGGGGGGGGGAGGGGCACTCATCGGCCCCCTTTCCGGGTGCCATTTTGTCGGGTTGAGGAGGGGCGACTGAACCCAGTCTCCAGCTACCATAATATGATAATACCTACGTATTTCAATGTTTTATTACTTGGGCTTACAGTAATCTAGGATTGTGTTTTTCAATCTGTTCACACCCCAGTGGACATTGCTTGGGTGACCCATCTAACAGCGAATCAAACACAGAAACAAAAATAAATGTAAATACTAGTTTGTTTGTTAAGTCCGATGTGACAAAATCAACATTCTTCGCTAATTCTGCTGCTACTTAGAGGTCAAACTTGGTATGGGCGTCGCAGGTCGAACCAGCCAAAAATGGATACGAGGATGGCTGTCATCGGTAAGTAAAGACGGCCGGCGTAATGCTGACCACATTACGTAGCTACTGCCGATTGGCCTGTAAAATATGGGATGCTGTTCCCAAATGCCCGATGCGCCTAAGGCGTGAAAAGGGATCTTTACTTTACTTTACTTTAGAGGTCAAACACAGATATATCTGGCCGAAGCGTTGTTTCTGGAAAAAAAACGCAGCCCTGTAGCAGCACTCATTCAATTTCTTCTTTCGGTTTTCATCTTACTGAGATGCCTGGGAAAGTCCTTTCGCAAGAATATGAAGTCATTGAGGTGTTAATCCCACAGACTGGACAAGAAAATCCACCTGCCCTACCTGATTACATAAAAATCAAACAAATAAAGGACCATTTCCCCGCCTTCAGGCGTATTGGGCACATAGGGCTAGACCTATATTTTTTAGACCAATCGGCACTCGATGGGTGATGTGATCAGCCTCACGCCGGCCACTTTACTTCCCAGGACTCCACCTGGTACGCACGCGAGGCTGACCGACCGGGAAGCTAAGGTAATTTTGTTTATAGAAAAGCCCGGTACACTGGTTACATGACTCACGGCCAACTGTATATCTTCTGGAGAAGGCGGTGCCTAACTAAGCATAATCTGTTATCGACCCACGTGAACTTTTCCGCGGCTCACCATTGGTCCGCCGCCCAGTCGATAAAGAACAGTCTAATCTTAGACCTGCAAAAGCAAAAAAAGAAGGGGGAATCTGAAGAATAAGAAAAGATAAACAGGGCGAATATGAATAGCCAGAAATATCCTCAAAGCATGAGAAAATTGCATGAAGAGTGATGAACAGATCATGGGAAATTGCCAATATTATGTTTTTCTACTTCTGCATCTTCTCATTCTTCTCCTCCTCCTCATTATTCTTTCATTGCTTTTTCTTCTTCTTCTTGTTCTTCTTGTTCTTGTTCTTCTTCTTCTTTTTCTTCTTGTTATTATTATTATTATTATTATTATTTTATTATGTATCTTTATCTGCTTCTTCTTCTTCTTCTATTTCTTCGTTTCCTTTTCTTCTTCTTCCTCTTCTTTTTCTTCTTCTTCTTCTTCTTTTTTTTTCTTCTTCTTCTTCTTCTTCTTCTTCTTCTTCTTCTTCTTCTTCTTCTTCTTCTTCTTCTCTTCTTCTTCTTCTTCTTCTTCTTCCCCTTCTGCTTCTTGTTCTTCTCGTCCTCTCCTTCTCCTTTTTCTTTTCCGTTTCCTCCTCTACTTCGTTGTAAACACCACCACCTGTTAATTTTTCTATATTGACAAAAAGGTAGACACTGTATATTTGGGTAACTACATGGAAAGATCCTTTCATTGACTGATTGAATGCAGTGTCTCAGAAATTCACATTGTCTTTTCCCCAGTTGCCACCGTGACTAGCCGTTTCTGCATTACTCCCGGGAACATCAACGTCAAACCGGCAGGTTGTTACAGACAACTCAACAACGGAGGTTATACGGAACGCTGCTACTGCTACAGCGACCACTGCAACTCTAGAGCTTCCCGGCTGCACCTGGGCCCCATCTCATCGCTACTCGTCTTCTTGCCCTTATCCACGTCGTCCTGGTCGGCAGCAGCCGCGCACGTACTTATATCAGTCTTCTACGTCTTGTGTGTTATAAATTAGAATAACAATTTGCCCGGATTGTCAAAAAAGAAACTTAGTGGTTGTGAAAAATGCCAAAAACCATACATCTTAAACAGACTGTACGTTGTTTACAGCCGAGCTACAAGAACCTCCATCTCCTGGGGGGAAAATGCTAGATTTCATCCACGGCCTTCTCTATTTATATACAGCAGGACGTGATTTCATCTTTCTGGAGTTTGTTTCGTATCTGTTGCTTAAAAAAAAAAGCACTTCCGGTGATGAAACATTAGTGTAAACATAAAAGATTTGAACTAAATCTGTGGCCGTTTAATTAAAACTTACTAAAATTGACGCTTAGCAAGAGGTGGACAAACAGCAGATAGTGTACAGACATGACAAAATTCTGAGCGCGTTAGAGATCCCTTGGAGCCAACATTTTTTGTGAAAGCGGCGCCTACTTGATCGATATTGCAATGGCATGAAGAGTTAAAATGTATGGAACTGGAGCGACGTGGCTTTGAGTTTTATTGTATCTTGCAATTCTTCGTTGGATACTAATAAAGGAGACTAACTACGTCTGGTAATGTCCAAAGTGCAGCGATTTAAAGTTCTTATCCAGCCATTCATTCATTTTTAAGCTGCAAATAATTTTTGAATTCTAATGGTGGACCAGACCACGTGTGGGAATGTCAGTCATTCATTCACGTTTTGCCTGCAGGAAAAAACTCACAAATCTTCTTCTATTGACACGTTTTCTTCGCAGTTTGATTGCCTGTCAGCGAATTAGTCATCTGCCACGCCTGCTATTGAATTCAACATAGTAATTTCATTTAACTTTCCTGTGCGTGTCCCCTTTAAAACAATAATGTAGGCATTAACCTACCGTGCCTTGTAAACAACTGCAGGCTATTTTGTTGGTACAACAATGCAACAGGAAAATCGGCTTGTGTTAATTCTAACAAAACCTACAGTCAGAGAAAAACTTTGAATACGCTTCGTGTTTATCTTACATTGGCTGGGTAATCACAGCTCTTGATGAAATGTTTAATTGTGGTTCTAAAAATTGCGCTGTAAATTAGTTTCTCTTGAATGTTGTCGTCAATGTGGAGAAACAGAAGGAACTTACACCACGAAAAACGAAACAATTAGATTTTACTGTCTGTTTCCTGTGTGATATCCCGAAACAACAGACATTACTGTCTACTGCAAGGATATCCTGAAACAGCAGACTTTCGTGACTGCATCAATGATTGTCAAATAACTGACTTGTAGGAAAACAAATTATGAAACAACATACTTTACAGTCTATTTACTGCACGGAAGTCCAAGAAGCACCACAATGTTAAGTCTGCTTATTGTAGAAATAATCATAAAACCGCGTCATTTACAGTCCACTTACTACCTAAAGGGTCGTGAAACAGCAGAAATTGAAAGACTATGTCCTGCGCCAAGATCTTTGAAACAACAAATGTGTTTATTGCACTGTGGTCCAATACAGAAAGTCGTTGAAAGTGTCATCTTTGTTCCACGAAGGAGATGACCTTAAGTGACGTGGATGCTGGCACCCATGGTAATTAGGTAACCACTGAAAAAAAGCATTGTTTACCTAAACAAATGTGCCGCCAATAATTGGTCCTCACAGAAGTGAAGAAATTAGTTTGAGGATTGTTTCTATAAAAGGAGTTTGCGTAAAACGCCAGCTGACGGAGGGAAAAAAAAAAGGGGGGGGGGGGGGGGGGCTATGTGTGTACATGTACATGGAAAAAATGCGGAGGAATTATTTCTGTAACCGGCGTAATAAAATGAGGTGACCGTTGTGGAATATGTCCGTACATGGAAAGAATAAGCCAGCTAGCTGATTAGTTTATTGCTGCTTTCCTTCAAGATCATTTGAGATCACCTCGTTAGATCTTTCTACCCAGGAACGTTATGTAACTAGGAAACTGTAAAGTGTTTCTGCCCAAGAACGTCATGTAACTAGGAAATTGTGGAGTGTTTCTGCCCAGCAACGTCATGTAACTAGGAAACTGTAGAGTGTTTCTGCCCAGGAACGTCGTGTAACTAGGAAACTGTAGAGTGTTTCTGCCCAGCAACGTCATGTAACTAGGAAACTGTAGAGTGTTTCTGCCCAGGAACGTCGTGTAACTAGGAAACTGTAGAGTGTTTCTACCCAGGAACGTCGTGTAACTAGGAAACTGTAGAGTGTTTCTACCCAGGAAGGTCGTTTAACTAGGAAACTGTAGAGTGTTTCTGCCCAGGAACGTCGTGTAACTAGGAAACTGTATAGTGTTTCTACCCAGGAAGGTCGTTTAACTAGGAAACTGTAGAGTGTTTCTACCCAAAAACGTCGTGTAACTAGAAAACTGTAGAGTGTTTCTACCCAGGAACGTCGTGTAACTAGAAAACTGTAGAGTGTTTCTGCCCAGGAACGTCGTGTAACTAGGAAACTGTAGAGTGTTTCTGCCCAGGAACGTCGTGTAACTAGGCAACTGTAGAGTGTTTCTACCCAGGAACGTCGTGTAACTAGGAAACTGTAGAGTGTTTCCGCACACGACAAGGTGTAACAAGGGAGACGGTTGGAGAGTATTTCTGAAACGGGAAACAACATAATTATCGAGCTGTTTGAGAAGTATTTCCGTACAGGAAAATGACATGAAACTGTTTGTGGATTATTTATATTTCTGCCCAAGGACCTGTTTTTCTAAACCGACAGCTTATACAGCATGCTTCATTCCAAACGTAATAGTGTTACCTTTCATTTGGAGTAAACAAGGCCGCTGGACGTAGGTATCATGCTGCATGGACAACACATGGTTTCGAGAAAACTTCCAGGCTGTGTGTCCTGCAGAAGAACTTCATTCCTGGACTCAATTGATATCATCATGGTCTGTAATTTTCGAATAACTCTATAGAACGATGGAACTCTATCAATGGAAAGATGGAAAAGTGCCGCCAACAGTAATACCAGCAACAATAACAATAGCGCCAATAACCTGCTATAACTTATGATTTCTTGTGGAGAATTCCTATTTCTACACAAGGATCTGCTTTTTCCTTGTGAAGGCTGTCTGTCCTATGACGATGGATAACCTACGATTTTGTATCTGGATTATTCCTATATCTGCACATGGATCTGCGATTTCCGTGTAAAAAAATAAAGGTGATGTGGCACGCGAGAACCTGCAAACTTTGTGTAGAGTATTTCTGTAAAAGACCGCGCAGCAGTTCTTTGGATTATTTCTCTACAAATACGGGACATACACAAGCTAACTTCAGCACCTGAAGAGCTGCGAGAGTTTAAACCCATGAAGACGTTGGAAATGGAGGTTCCATTTTATTTTCTCAGTGTGCATGTGTTTCTTTTGTTCCACTTCTCTTTCACTGGCTCTTTTTTTTATTTTTATTTTTTATTAATTATAATGATTTATAATTGTTTCGTACCATCGTTCGAAATACTTGGATTACTAATTTTGATTGCCCCGTATCTTCTCTTCTGTTTGTCCATTTCTAGACTTGGGTCTTGTTTCAGAACTTGAGTTTTGCGTGCACACCCATTTTACAGATCTGGTTTATTTGTATGACTGTTGGTTCATGGCTTCTTAGGCAGATGCACTCTGGCTTTGAATAAAAGATTCCTAATTAGTGGCTCTATACATCACGCTTTTTAGGGGGCCGTAAGGCTATCCCCCCCCCCCCCCCCCCCCACCCCCCCCCCACCCCCCCCCCCCCCCCCCCCAATGGGGATCCGAAACCCAGACGAGAAATTGTCTTATGTAAAATCAGCATCCCTCCGAACAACCCTATGCATGTGACTTGAGTTTTTGGCAAGTCTTCTTCTTCTTCTTCTGCGTTCGCCCTTAGGAGAGTGGTGGCACATTTTGTTGTGGTTTACAGCTAAGTTGCGATATCTGCGTCTTTCGACCTAAAACATCCAATTTTTAAAAATCCTTTTACCCCATGCTTTCAAGGGTGAGTTGTGTCTGCCCCCCTCCCCCCCCCCCCCCCCCCCTGACGTTATTTTTCAATGCTTCAAAACGGGATCCTGGAACCCACACTGGAACTGGAAACTAGTTAATCCATGATTCATATCCACATGCTCAAGCAAGTTTATATATATATATATGTGTGTGTGTGTGTGTGTGCGTGCGTGCGTGCGTGCGTGTGTGTGTGCGTGTGTGTGTGCGTGCGTGCGTGTGCGTGTGTGTGTGTGTCTGTCTGTCTGTGTGTGTGTGTGTGTGTGTGTGTGTGTGGTGTGTGTGTTTGTGTGTGTGTGTGCGGTGTGTGTGTGTGTGTGTGTGTGTGTGGTGCGTGCGTGAGAGAGTGACAGAGAGAGACAGAGAGAGAGAGAGACAGTGAGAGAGAGAGGAGAGAGGAGTGTGTGTGAGAGAGTAGGACAGAGAGAGAGAGAGACAGAGAGAGAGAGAGAGGAGAGAGAGAGAGAGAGAGAGAGAGAGAGAGAGAGAGAGAGAGAGAGAGAGAGAGAGAATCATGTTCGTCTCGTTGGCGAGTCGGATTCTTATAGTGCCATGCCTTTTGTAGCCCACTCGGCACTTGCCGGGGCATTTTCTGGGATCTGAATTATACTGATTCGTCTTGGCTGTGCTAGAGCAACAATTAAAGTGCCTATGTGCCGTGATGAGGCACCGCATCCTAGGCCTTCTTGAGCCCCATCCACCTCGCAACCCCCCCCCCCCAATTCTCTCCCCCCCCCCCCCACCAACCCCAGGTTTTTTTTTTAAAGAAACATTTTACGCCATGTTTTACCACGTATAAAAGTTCTCGTTGTAACTGTTTGTTTATACATTTCATAACATTTCAAATGTTTTACCATGTTTATTTCCCATGCAGTGCACTATATTATGTATATGCATTTAAACAGGGTTTAGATCTCTTGAGCGAAGGTCCACGAATATCACCTTCGTGTCAAGTTAAATTTTCCCCATTAAAGACAAATAGGAGAGTGGTGGGGTGAAAGATAGTACACACAAAACTAAATAGGACGGATTCACAATTTCTTCCTTTTTTTTTTTTTTTTAAATCGGCTATGTATTTAAATTAAATCTACGCCAAAAATGAATTTAAATGCCGATTTGAATGTCCACAGGACAGTTAACACAAGAAATCTACATACAAAAACTATCCCAGTCGGACCCCGCAGAATTATCCTAATGTTCAACTCAGCCCATTTGTTTGGTTTGTAAATTTCACGCCTGCTATTAGCAGAAAAGGCAAGTGCACAAGTTAAGCTGACACGCAAGACACAAATCACGCAAGGCTTGACACGGGAGAAAAACCTGGACCAAAATACTTTAGGGGATTAGATAAACAAGTCGGCGTCTGTTGCTTGTGCGATATGAGCGCGGTTTGTGAATCCAGGGTACCCGTTCGATCCTAAATGCGGGTGATTTGACAGCATGCCGCCTTGCGTTGTTTCGACAATGGTTTTTGAGACCCGAGCGTTTAGAAAGCAATGGCAAACAATTGAATGTAATTGCCTAGTAACATATTAAACAGCCACACAGTTCTCGGATTGGTTCTGCAACCGCGTGTACTAGCACTAATGTGAACAACGAGTTGCAACTGATTTCCTGTATTGCAAGCTAGTTAAGTCGAGTTAAGTCAATAATTGACATCACAGCACTCAGGGCATTCCCATGCACGATCCGTCCCCACCTTCAGCAGCTGGCATAGAGTTCCAGTACACATGGTACCTGTGGCCATGTGGTTGTATGTCCCTCTTGCTTTTCTCTGAGTATAGTCTGCCGGCCAGAGCCTCTGGTAACACGCAGGTTCTCAGGTTCCTTATTCTCTCCAGGCCATTATAGTTTCTCTTTTGACTTCGTTACTGGGGGGGGGGGGGGTTATAGATACTAAAGCTTTAATATTATCATTATTATTATTAATATTTTTATTATTGTTCGTATGCTGAATGGCAAATAAATTTTTAAAAAATATATTTGAACTGAACTGAACTGAATTTCTACCCCACCAGGACATCACACAAGCGATAAACACCCGATGACACAAAGTGTCACCATGTGGATGAGGATCGCCGTGGAGAGGTCCCAGAAACCGCGTTCAGACATTTGGCCATATATGGCCTGCCTATATTGCGGCCCCTGGCAAAAGCCAGAGTAGGGCTTCAAATGACAAAAAATTTCGTCCTAAGAAGGACGAAGTTACATTATAGTTTGAATTAATGTAAAATGTAAATCAGATTTTTAAAAAGACAACTTCTAAACTTGGGAAACCAGAATATAAGAAAAGCGTCTTCGTGTATTAAACATCACTTCTCCATTTTGACACCCCCACCCATAAAGCAACAAGAGATACGTTCAGGTTTTTGTGTGCTTTGAATCACGACCCCTTTTACCCTCTATCAGTGTTTTTACACCTCTCTTCATCTCTCCGGTTAGGGTCAAAGGGCAGGTCAACATCGTGGGTATCAAGTTGTTGGCGTCATGCTGTGTCACACAACACAGATGCCTTTTTGGAGGGCTTGTGTTTTTAATTACAGCCATTCTATATTTCTATTAGTTCCGTTAATGGCACGACCTAGGCTAGAAATAAAACTGCCATGTATTAATATCGTCTCCATTAGCATTCTTTGCAGTTGTATTCATATCATCTCGATTACCTTCACCCCCACCCCCTCCCCCCGCCTTTTTTTTTTAATTACCGCCCCTTTTCAGTTTATCTTTCTAAAGTTTAACACTCCAAGGACCAAGGAACCATATTTCATGTTTTTCTACGAGAAACAGTTTTCAGATATCCCGTTTAACCTTATTTAATGGTAATAAATGGTAATAATTACACAGATAGAATATCCAAAGAAGCCAGCTTAGAAGCAGTCGACGCAGACAATCTAGAAAATTAGGAACTACTTTCCAGAGGAAGAACTAGATCCACACACAATAAATGAGCTGCTATTTGCAGACGATCAATGTGTATTCTACAATGAGGGGAGTAGACTTCAAGGACTTTTGAACAGGCTAAGTTCAATATGCAGAAGATATAACATGACAAAAAAATACGACCAAAACTGAAGTAATGCAAGACAGCAGAATTCCTAGTCCGCTACATATCTTGTTGAATGGTACCTGTCTGTAGCATGTTAAAAAATATTAAATAAATAGGAAGTATATTCTCAGAGGATGGAAGAACAGATCGGGAAAAAGCAAGGGGGGAAAACCAGACAGTGCATTTATATACCAACTGACACCGTTATTAAGACGTCCAATCATAAGTATGAGCACCAAGAAACTATTATAAACAGCAAATTCATACCAATACTGTGTGCTACCAGTGCCAGGCTTGGACACTATCAAAGACTAACCTTTTCATTCCCACCCCTGAGTTTTCTATTCAAGTTTTAAGTCATATTTAGTGTGCGTGTATGTGTGAAAACAGAAACACTCATGTGTGACATGTTTTCAAGAGGTACATGTTTGAACGCCTTTGCTGTCATCGTCACCCATCCCATCTATACTCTCGACGACATGTTGCTTTGAAACTGTAGGGTTGCCCTTAAAACTGTATTTTACGGCCAGGTGGGGTTTGTGGGATTGGTTCCTGTTTGAGTGTCATCCTTTAGGCCAGAGCTTTTCAACTGGCGACCCATGGACCAAATCTAGTCCGTGGAGGCCTAGCAAATGGCTCGCTGATCATTGCCAATATTGTATTAATGATCTGTTTATGCTGGAGCTCGGTTATCTGACCATTGACGATCGCTATTTCCAAAACGTTGGCCCTGAATGAACTTACTTGAAGAACCCTGCTTTCGGCGGTAACCCTGCGTACAGCAACGACCACTACAGCCTTTACCGTATCAAAAGTCAGTTGCCCCTTCTTTACACCAGCGGTCCCAAAAGTCTGAGAACCGCTGTTTTACGCGATGTTGCAGAACCAAGCCTACCATTTCTTGGCTCTTTGTGATTTTACTGACCAGTTTTACGGTCTGTTGTTTGTCGTTGCTTTCCAGCGTTTGGCTCTTGATACCACTGTCGAAACCAACGCAAGGCGGTCTACTGCTGAATCGCCCACAGCTTTTCAACCAGCGGCCCGCGGGCCGACTGTGGCCCGCAGAGGCCTAGCAAGTGGCCCGCGATCGTTGCCACTTGTATGGTATTATTGATCTTGCTATGCTGGAAGTTAAAGCCTCTGTCCAGTGACGATCTCAGTTTTCATCATTTTGACCCCTCTCTAAACTAATTTGAATAGCCCTGGGTTCTTTTCCGTTATTTCACCACACCACGCAAGGCCCTGCTGTACCGTATACCGTCTCATGAAATTAGGCACAAACTAGCACGTTAGGTCAAATCGAGTAATGGCTTCTTTGTTTTAAACCAGATCACATAGTTACGACAGCCTAGCCGAGTACCCTGACAATTAAATCTACAGCTAGTTTCAGTAACACGAGACAAAGTTAAGCCAGACATTAAATCCTGAGCTTGTCAGAATGAAAGGCAGACATTGTCTGGCAATCTCTAATATAACAGCGTTTGTTTGTATCGTATTACTTAATATAACATCTATACTTTAACTCCTTAGTTAGTTAGTTAGTTAGTTAGTTAGTTAGTTAGTTAGTTAGTTAGTTAGTTAGTTAGTTAGTTAGTTAGTTAGTTAGTTAGTTAGTTAGTTAGTTAGTTAGTTAGTTAGTTAGTTAGTTAGTTAGTTATTAGTTAGTTTAGTCAGTTATTGCACTCCGTTATGTCCATAGGTGTTATCAGATCCTCCCCATGTCAGTATGAGATCCCCCCTCAATGAATCCCAACGTCCGATGGCTAATAGTACCAGTTCTATGTTGATTAACAAGTCTTCTGGTGTGTCTGGTGTGCGACTCGTTGTTTTGCTATGCCGATCCTAATTCCCAAGTCTGCCATTCTGGCGAGTGATGTGGATTCACTGCCCCCAAAGTCCTCTATTCTTCCCATTTCTCCGAGGGCATTATTAATATCAGCATGATCCAAAGGCTGACCGTCGGTAGTGATAGCGGATCCAGCCAACCTATCAGCTCTTTTATTTCCATCGCCTAAATGTGACAAAGGTTTGTTTCGGTTTCTTGTCTTTAACTTTTACTGACCGGTACAGATTCGTCGTTTTCTGGTTTCGTAGTTTTTATGCCAACAAACAACTGGAAAATTGTATCAATTCTAGTTATATTGTTATCAGGTTTTTTCAACGTGCGTCGTATCAAACGCCAGGGTCTTTTTCCTGACCTCTTGATCCACTGGACTACTGAACGTAAAATTGCCTAGTAGAACTAAAAACAGCAGGACTTAATAATTCCCCGTGTGCTGTTGATCTGAAAGAGTTAAAGTGGATCTGGCAGTCTTGATGTCTAGCCGTTATCTATAGCTCTCTCCCGCTTGTGCTCTTGCCTGCTTACGTTACCGGTCGTGATGTTTGAGTCTAGTCGTTAGGGGTAAACAGTTTCTTGTTTCAACGCTTTCATCATTAGCCGGGTGGGTGGGTCAGTCTGCGATGTACCCTAATCAGTGTCCTGAATTGGTTACATCATGAAGACAAAAACTGCGTTGTTGCTCTGAAAATACAAACTCAGCGAAATAAAATCATCATCATCATCTAGTAAGTTCCTGTAAAGAACGTGATCCTCTTATGCGCACTTTTTTTCTTGTAAGACACCAACACGGACAAGAAGAAAATGGGGAAGGGAGCTCAAGGCGGGAAGTCAAGTTTGCCAAAGCCGTGTTTATGTGTGCAGTCGAATTTATGTATATATAGTGTAGCAGGTTCATTACAGAACGTCGCTCTCATCACAGTCTGTCTGGATAAAAACGTGATCTCTCACCAGCTCTTCCACCTTGTGCACTTTCCTACATAGGTTTTGTATCTTCCTGCTGGTCGAACTCGGCTCCTCTTTCTTGGCACCATGACTTCTGCTGTTATTCTTAGTAATCAGCCGTGGAACTTGATATGGCCAAAATATTTCAGTTCTCGAAACAAGATGGTGTTTATATATATAAAGTGTGGTGCATGCATACAAAGATTATTTATGGGAACTAATATAAAATGAATAAAAAAGCACTTTAAGGCACAGATAGCTTCCACACATTGTTAAGAGGGATACCTAGTTCCCTTACACATTTTCGAGGAGGCCCAAACCCCCTCACCCCCCCCCCCCTCTCCATCCCACCCCTCAATTTTTCAGGCGGAGCCCTTGAGGTAGCCTGGGCTCCCAGGTTCCCGTGTCTATACTGTAAAGTGCTTCGCTGCAAGCGTAACCTCCTTCTGTTTCTTGGTACTTTAGGCTTTTGAAATGTAAATCTGCATAATATTGATAGATTATAATGCCAAGTTAACACCATATATCCAATGTTCTCGGTGCGGGAAAAGGCTCTTTACTTCATTCTAGATAAAAAGTAAGCTTAGAAATTCAAAGACAATTGATAAAATTTAAGAGAAAATATTAAGAGAAAATATTAATTTGAAGGCAAAGAGATGAATACTTTGACGCCCTCACCACGTTGAAACTGTTGGATAAAAACCACAAACCAGATCCGAAATTCAAGTGATAGATAGTACGAGAGGCAAACCACGACAGTCAATGTATTACGGCGTACACACCTTGCCCCTGTCAAGTTTTGCTCTGTTCACGTTGCCATTTCTTCGCAGCATGAAAAATATCTTTAAGTCTGTCTCTTCGTTTTCTTAAACCTTAACTCTTTGAACCTAGCGACAATGGTGCTTCCATCAGATGCACAACTTTCATACACCACACACAAATGTGATAGTGATGGTGTTTAAATGAAATATTGAACATGAGACTGTTTTAATATACTTAACACGGTACCCCTCTTTATTCGCTACTAATAGTAGCACTATGAAGCAACAGTTTCGTCATTGGATTGTCTCATCCATTTCTGTTGGGGTTTTCCCATTCCCGAAAATGAAACAAAGAAAACACAGGGTACATGTTTTGCTCGTTAATTACCTTTTTTACTTGCTTAATGTTGTTTTAATCTGTTCTTTGAACTACGCCATTGTACAAAGCTGTACTAAGATGCACCTTAATTTTTCTGTAGGTGTTACTTTGTTTGTACATTGGCACACGGGAATTTACTAGCACTGTGTGATTATTTGCTTGGTTGACTGGCTGATTGGTTAGTTGGCCGCTTGGTTGCTTTGTTGCATGAATGCTTGGATGGTTGGTTACTTGTGGCTGGTTGGATGGTTGGTTATTTGGATGGTTGGTTGTTGACTGGCTGGTTGGTAGTCTGGTTGTTAATTCGTTAAGACTGACTTGTAACAGTTAAGTCAGGCTCACTGATCTGCGTGTCCTTACAAACTCTGAAAAGGTGTAACAAATAAGGGGCATTTAGAGGTAATCCCCTGCGTCTTTTGGTATATCCCACCCACCCCTCAAAAGGATCCCAGAACCCACATGGGGAAATGTATAAATAAAAATAAATAAAGAATTTTATTGATATTTTTGCTTTAAAAACATGATAATACAAGTGTGATTTGTATACAGGAAACAAACAAGACAGCCCCTGAAAAAAAGCCCATTGGCGTCTTTTGGAGCCAAAATTAATATCATATTTTCTGGGAAACACGGTATTACAGTCAGTGTTCAGGGACAACAGGACCCGGGGCCTGGGTGTCAGTAAAGCCCCTCCCCCCTCCCCTCCCTTTTCCTCTTTTTAAGTTGTGTGTGTGTGTGTGTTTTATGTTTTCAAATATATCATTATATTTATTTGCCATTCAAAACATAATTAAAACAATTTGCTTGGCAAGAAAGAAGCAAAATGCAGAAAACTGTAGAGAGGTTACGTATGAGAGAAAGCCATCCTCGGTGTAATAAGAGTTGAAACTTAGTTGCGTGTCCTTTACATGACGTTGCAAAACCAGCCACAGAATTTGTTGGCTCTTGTGGTTTTTCTAGGCACATTTACGTTCAGTAGTTTCCGCTCCCTGGACGGTCGGCTTCTCGATACCAATGTCGAAACCAACGCAAAGCGCAAAGCCCGCATTTGGGATCAAACCCGGCACCCCGGCATTAGGAAGCTCGTTCTCAACACCTAAGCCACAGACGCCGAGACTAGTAGTGTCAATGTTTTATGTTGACTGTGTGGCATTGGGCTTTACAGTCATAGCAGATGGACGCTGTTTCCAAAACCAGGGGCATAACTCCATGCTCCCCCAGGAACTGACGATTGCCTAATATATCATCATCATGTAGCAGGTCCTTTGCAGAAAGTCTGCCTGAAAGAAACTCGGTCTCTCGACAGTTCTCCCGCCTCATACATTTTCACACTCAAGGAGTCACAGCCAATCTTCGTGTCGGTCGGCCCCTGCCCCTCCTTCCTGGTACCATGCCTTCTGCTATAAATTTTTCCAAACCGTCGTGATATGACTAAAATTCAACTTTCGAGAAAGGATGCTGTTTATTAGCCAATCTTTCTTGGTGTTCAGATCTTTTAAGATGTTAATATTTCTAATCTTTTTTGTCCAAGATATTTTGAGAATCTTGTTATAGCATTTCAGCTCAAAAACCCTATTCTCTTTCTTAAGGACTGAGAGATAGTCCACGACTCACATCCGTATGTAGCCACAGGGAAGATGCATGCTCTCAAAATTATAATTTGTATCTCCTTGCCGGTGCTTACCCATAGACTTTTAAGGCTGTTCAATCTTTGCATTGCTATGGCCATTCTCCTTTTAATTTCTGTCGAACAGTCTCCATTGTTGTTTATTATAGAGCCTAGATATTCAAAGTTTGTGACATTTTCAATTTCTTCATTATGTATTGTTATTTTTGGGTGACAGCCAGTTTTATCTGTGGACGTTATTTCCGTTTTCTTTAAATTCAAGAACAGATTTTGATCTTCACTGTGCTGTGTGTATATAATACTGTGTTGTTATTTGAAACAATATTTTTCTTGAGTGTATTAGCACAGTTTAAGCCCAACCCCACGCGCCTAAAAGATAATAGCCGGTGCAAACCCTTCCTCAGTGATTGTTCTAGGATGACGCCCCTGTCAATGACACAACAGCAAAGTTAATGTTTCTATCCCCTGTTGTAGAAGTCAATGATACACTAATTTTTTTACGGTCAACTGTTACTTCACGCATTCCCTGTTTTATATATAATACATACACTTTCCACGCATTTCACGTTGCTGGTGAACATTGTCAACACATTTTATATTTCAAATATGAATATTTCAATTTTACTTTTGCTATAATGTATAACTATGCATCATTGTACATATTTGCTAACCTTCTTTTAATCAAATCATAAACTTTTTTATCGAGTGTTTTCAGTTTTATGAGTTTTCTTATTTGTTGAATAATATCATGATTGTTTGTTGAATAAAATCATGATTGTTTGTTGAATAATATCATGACATTATATGGAAGTCAAGGCGAAGCCAAGTGTTTTGATGTAAATACTTGATTAGTCAGTGCCTGGCGCGATCTCCTAAAGACGAGAAAAGGGGGAGCTTTTTGATGTAAGAAGGATTCAGTTCACCTTGTAGGGAGGGAAGGCATGTGTAGAAGGAGAGTGAGAGCGAGTTACACAGACACAGTTCGGTCGTTTTGCCTCTCCAGGCTACTAGATAAATGTTTACCATACCATTGTGAGATAAAGCTGTCAATCTAAACAGTATCTGTTGCTGTTTAAACAATGGATCAACATCATGGCACAAGGGTGGTAACCCATGGGTGCTCCGTTCTACTTCTAGCTGAAGCCTGAGTCAGAAAAATCTTAGCGCAGTGCACTAACAACGCAGCACCGGCGAAAATCCTGAAATACTTTGGCTATATTTGTAACTCCAGATTTTGCCCGTGCAGCGCCGTTAGGCTACTCTTTTCGATTTCCAACTGCCAGGGGATTTTTTACGTGCGCATCAAACGGTAGATCAACAGGTGGGTCCAAGATACCCTGTTTAACCTCCAAAGAGGTAATAATTAGGGCATCTGTACGACTACACGAGTCAGGTGTGTCACCTGCAGTCATATACGGGTAAATTACGACAGACAGAGACACAGGGGTGGGGATCGTTAAACATCTTTTGGGTAACGTCTTAAACTAGTCATGCACAAGCGCGAGACAAAATTCTCGAAACTCCAACTCTTTTATACTTCACCTTTGTTGTAAAGATGCACCTCGTTGGTTTGACCTGTTGACAAAGCTATCAGACCTGTATCAGTACAGGACATAAATTATAGAGGCAAGTATGCCATGGGGAGAGGAGAACAGAGGAGTGTTGGTGATTGTGTGTAGATAAGGTACACAGATAACAAGGTGAACCTCGTAGTGGTAGTAGCTGTAGTAATAATAATTATAATTAGTAGTAGTAGTAGTAGTAGTAGTAGTAGTAGTAGTAGTAGTAGTAGTAGTAGTAGTAGTAGTAGTAGTAGTAGTAGTAGTAGTAGTAGTAGTAGTAGTAGTAGTAGTAGTAGTAGTAGTAGTAGTAGTAGTAGTAGTGGTGGTGGTGGTGGTAAATGGTATTAGTAGTAGTGCGCCCTCCAGCCCTTCCCCTAAAAAATGGAAGGGGGGAGGTGTCTCAAAGGATATGAGCGCCCAGGCTTCGTCCCCTCCAACAATGCTACATGTTTGACCTCTAGTGTTATCCACAAGCCATCGTATCTAACACGCTGATAACGGAATAACAGCAGACCTAGCTTTGTAGCAGTGTCACCACTTTCTCTTGACAGGCATACCACGATTAATACATCACTGCTAATATCAACTTCTGTAAATAATGTATTTAATGAATGTTGACAAATGTTCTATTCCTCTCTTCATATTCGTATTCATTCTTCTTTCATTGAATTATAATTTTCACGTCGGTTGCGTGACCTGGGAGTAAAGCATGGTAAAGTACGTCTGTGTCGCCTTCTAGATAGAAGACAATATAACAATTTTCCATGGGAACCTATCACTAGAGGTACCCTGGAGTGGCTGCTGCACCAGAAGACTGAGCACGCATGGCTATGACCAGTGTGCAGTGACGTCGAGTCTGATAACACAGATTATTTGTTTCAGCTGATGTTCACTTTGAAGTTTTTAATTGCCCTGTAAGTTATCTTCCCTGATGATCAAACGACACCCACCTGTCCAATAGATGGCGACAGTGTTGCCAGATATCCGCTAGTGCAGGTAGATGGTATAAACTTTCACACACACAGAGCTTCTTCTTCCGCCATGAATATTTTCGTCTTTGGCGGAATTTTGACCTCTTTGCTAACTCTGGGTAAGAATAATAGTTTCTGAATGTTTACTTTGTGCATGAATATACAGGTAACTCGTTAACAAAGCTTTCCCAAGTTCAAGTTGTAACACCTGGTCTATGTAAAAATGACAATGACGCTCAGGTGTGCAGCAACCAGGAAATGACCGTGTTTATGTCCCCATTTTTGTTTTAAGTCATTCGTATACTATCATTTCTTTTACTAAACTCCTGGATTCGATTTGCAAGAAATTCAACAAATATTTAAATTTTCATAAACCATTCACTTTATTCAGACATGGCTGAACAATATAGTGATTGTTTGTTTGCTGAATGATATGATAAAAATAAAGTAAAAATCAAATCAAGGCAAAGGAACATTGATGATTAAAAAAAAGGGCACAGACAGACACTCAACATATGCCACACACAGCATGTGACATTACACACCTCTTGTGTAACTGTATTTTATGATAACACTAATAGTAATAATACTATTACTATTACAGCCAAAGAAGATGAATAAACCAAAAACACAACTGGACTGGTGTCAGCAGGCGCTACACGCTGCGAGATTTACTGAGGGGGGGGATCCAAGCATATGGCCTGAGTTGTTAAATGTGCAATGACGTTAATCTGTCAACTAAATATTAATAATAGAGAATTCAATAGAAGTATAAGTAAACAAAGACCTAGTCTACATCTCATCTTTGCTTCCTTAGACGTCATTTCATTGATGACAGGAAGGCTGTAGATAGAATATAACATGACTACATGATAAACACGCAAATCTGTGATCTCAGAACTGAGCTAAGATCTTAGACTTCTAAAGAACACATACAGGAAACAGCATGATGTCATAAAAATCAGTACTGATGTAGGTCAGTGTCAACAGTCAAAAGGTGTGGAACAGTATATGTAGCGTACAGATCTTGTTTACATTTTCCCTAAAAGTAAAATATAAAAGAAGCATATAGTACAACTGGAAATCATGGATGGGTGCATGTATTCAACAATATAAAATAATGAGATGACTCTATATTAACTGCAGACAGTAAGCAGGATCTGTAGTGTTTAGTTAGTTAGTCAACAGATTATCCTCATTGCACGTTGAACCACTCAGTCCATAAGTGCTCGGATCCCCTCCTCAGTCAATCCTGCAGTGTGTAGCAGCTCACGATGCCAGTAATGTGTGGTTTTCTAATTCTTCTTTGTTGTTTAATGCCTGTAGTGATCACACAGCGAGAGACCCAGCTGGCAACCTGGACAGTGTAGATAGGATTGACATTTCCTTCGAAGTTGGAGTGCTTCTGGCTGAGAGGCCAGGAATCAACAGTTTACAGATAAGCCAGATCTGTAAAACAGATGTGCATGCAACACTCAAGTCCTGGAGCAAGTCTTGAAGCGAATGGACAACCTTGACTTTCTATCAGAGTTTACAGCTGGTGACAGTGAAGAAGAAGGAAATCACTGAAATCACTCCATGTTCGGGGGGGGGGGGGGGGGGGAGTAGACCCACTCATTAGGGGTATTTTCTTTAAATTCTGGATGCGTCTGCCAGAGAGGTGAGCAACCAAATGAGCCAGATATATATGATGGATGTGTCTGCCAGAGAGGTGAGCAACCAAATGAGCCAGATATATATGATGAATGTGTCTGCCTGAGAGGTGAGCAACCAAATGAGCCAGATATATATGATGGATGTGTCTGCCTGAGAGGTCAGCAACCAAATGAGCCAGATATATATGATGGATGCGTCTGCCTGAGAGGTGAGCAACCAAATGAGCCAGATATATATGATGGATGTGCACGCACATGTCTAGTTCTGGAACAAACCTAACGTCCAGAAGTGGATGAACAACCAGAACTTTCTGTAAGAGTTTCCAGCCAGGTGAATGTCAAGAAGATCACTGATTGGATATTAGCTCTTCTCATTCAAACCACAACTGTTGTATGATGGTAAATAAATATACAGATATTGAATTTTTGTGTTCATCAGCTGTAAACTGGACGAAAGTTCTGGTTGTTCATCCACTACTGAACTTTTGTCCTGTTTCTGAACTTGAGTTTGGCATGCACGTCTGTTTTACAGACCTGGCTTTTTTTTCTTTTTTTTTTTTTTTTATACAGACTTTTAGTTCCTCACCTCTCAGGCAGAAGTACTGGAAGGAAAAATCCCTAATTAGATACATTTAGTGACTTGCTTGTTGGCATGGGGGTAGGTCCATTCCATCTCCTCCCCACAATGGGAGCCCTGGAACCCACGTGCAAAGTTTATCATTGCTTCACTGGCCTCAAGGTTACTATTTCTTCGTGCTCGCACGCTAAAGTTTCGGTTGCTCTTGCACTACTGGACTTTGGCCCTGTTCAGAACTGCAGTTTTATTTGTATGTAGACTATTGGTTCCATACCTCATTGCTGAAACAGTCCAACTTAGAAACACCAGTCAGGTAGTCACCTTTAATGACTTGTGGGGGTGGGGGGGGGGTGAGACAGTGGGGCCATTCTCCTTCCCCCCACAAAAGGGCCCCAGAACGCACTCGGGGAGTTTATCATACCATTCTACTGGCCTCAAGGGTTTTTCTATGACTTGTTGACTTTGTCTGTGCAGACATTCATTACTTTAACCCTTTGTATCTGAACTAATGGTTAGTTGAATCTAATAAACGCTGAGTCTAAATGATCCCGTTGAATTTAAAGTGCGTGCCTAACAAATGGGTTAGAGTGGGTTTATGCAATAACTGGGTGGGACCTTATTAGTTCAGAAAAGTATATCTCATAG
This sequence comes from Candidula unifasciata, assembly GCA_905116865.2. NCBI lineage: Eukaryota > Metazoa > Mollusca > Gastropoda > Stylommatophora > Geomitridae > Candidula > Candidula unifasciata. The sequence continues at coordinate 75,095 of CAJHNH020001507.1, read as the reverse complement.
GGCAGGGCTCTTTAGTTAAGTTAACTCAGGGCCCAAATGTTGAAAAATCTGGATCGTTGCGGGTCAAAGATCTGTAATGCAGCATAGAAAGATCATTATTACAATATAGTTGGCAGGTGATCCACGGGCTCTAGTTGAGTAGCCTTGTTTAGGGGATTTCTCATAAACAATAGGGATAAACAAATAGCTAACCATTTGAGAACGCGTGAATAATAAAACTGTCAAAAAGATTGCACAGGAACAACCCGTTGTACTAGATTTATTGAGAGACGGTAGATCAAGTGGTTTGGCAGTCTCGTTAAAATGCAGCAGTATCAAATACCATAGCCATAGAATGGGAGAAAATCGGCAGACATGAGAGGCTAAAAATCAGACCACTGGGGTGACCCAGGGTCCACTGGAAAGACTAAATCTGACAGTCCCTGACTGAAAGAGGACTGGAATGGCACAAAGCCAGAAAGAAAACTGCTGACAGAGAAGTCTGGCGATCTCTCTTGCAAACTCTACACACCAAGGTAGAAGAGGAGCGACTCAGTAAATATCAAATACCATCATCGGCGCTACATCTCAAAAGACAACCATGAAAAATATGGATCAGCAACAATAAAGACACTTTACGGCTTCACAGCATGACAGTTATCAATGCCAGCCAGCATGTACTTGATTGCAAATTGTTCCTCTCCATCACACTTAATGACAGAAATGGTTTATGATGATGATGATAGGGAGTTGCTTACTACTTAGTTCTGGAAATGGGCACAGCTTTTATGTAATTAATATACAATGTAAATGCATTAAAAATATTGTTTGCTATAATAGATTAAAAATTCCTAGTATTTTAGACTGTTTTTTGCTCTTAAGGCTATACTAATAACCCTCCACAAGGAAAGAAAATAGAGGAAAAAACAGCCAACCCTCCCTCCCGAGAAGGTTAACCCTCTCGGAGGGAGAGTGAAAGTTCATAGCAGGGAAAGATTGGTTGTCATGGGTATTTTTGTCTTAATACTTGTTTGTTTTGAATGTTTAGCATCAGGTCTTCAGTGTTACCAGTGCCAGACACTTGCCTACAAAACGTGTCGTGACCCCTACGCCGGTGAAGACCTGGGTGACTGTGATGATGGCACCTTGTGTACTAAGTTTAAAACAGTGGTCAAAATCAGAGATTCTGGTTATATCACTGGATGGGAAAGAGGTGGATGGGAAAGAGGTCAGTATTATGCTTGGGTTTACTGTTTTGAATCCTGGTGTCTTTGTCCTCTTACTGAATGTGCTTTGGGTTTACTTGCCTGCACATCGATAGTTTGAATCCTGGTCAAATATTTGTCCATTACTGAATGGTCTTGTTTTGCTATTTCTTTTTCTGTCCTGCATTTATCTATAGTGTTTATTATGTTTAGAAATGTAAGTATCTGGGCACATGGATAACATCAGATGGAAGATGCATTACTGAGGTAACAAACAGAATAGGACAGGCAAAAACTGCATTTATCTATAATGTTTATTATGTTTAGAAATGTAAGTATCTGGGCACATGGATAACATCAGACGGAAGATGCATTACTGAGGTAACAAACAGAATAGGACAGGCAAAAACTGCATTTTATAAAATAAAAATCTTATGCAATATATCTCTGTCATTGAAGGTTAGAAAAAGAATTCTTGCTTGCTACATATATCCAGTTTTAACATATGGCTGTGAGTCCTGGACAATCGGTAAGCAGGGCAAACAATTTCTTGAGGCCTCAGAGATGTGGTTTTACAGAATAATGCTTAAAATACCTTGAACAGCCAAAAAGATCAGCCAAGAGGTTTTGAAAGAGGTGGGAGCCCGAAGACAATTTATCACAGACATCAGAAGGAGACAGACATCTTTTTTCAGCCATGGTATGAGAAGAGGGAAAATGGAACATGTTGTGACCACTGGAAGGAAGGAGGGATAGAGGAAGACAACGAGAGAAGATTCTTGACAGTCTTGTTGCATGGCATGGAGGTGTGTCGGCACATGAATTGATACATGCTGCAGGAGAACGTGGATTGTGGAGAGGCACGAACGCCCACGCCAGTTGGCAAGGCACCTGATGGTGATGATGTTTACTGTATCTTCTTCAATCCTGAAGTCTCATTTATTAACTATTTTCTCATCTGTCCTGAAATGTATCTATTATGTTTACTGTATCTTCTTCAAATCCTAAAGTCTCATATGCTTACTTTTGTCCTGAAATTTTGAGGTCTCATATGGTTTTTTTTCCTTCTCTCTTCTGTCTTGGGGGAAAGGGGTGGGGATTGATTTAAGTGTCTCCTATGTCTAGTTTATTTTTCTACCCGTAAATTTAAACATTTCTTTGTTTACTCTTTTCCCTTCCACCTTAATCTCTAAAGATCTCTCACATTTACTGTATCCTCTTTCAAAATAAAAATTATCTGTAGAGCATAAAATATTTCATTCACACTATGAAAAGCAGTAGCCTCATAATGAGCATTCATTATTCAATTGAGTGAAAGTTGTGGGTTACAAAAACCGACATCATAGAGCTCAGGACATTCCCATAAGCGCTTTGTCCCCCATATTCAGCATCAAGCTCAGAGTTTCAGTGTCCGATGGTACCAGTAACTGTCTGATTGTGTGTCAGTGTCACTCTTCCCCTGAATGTTGAGTGTCGGGGCAGATCCTGTAGTGGCTCCTCACTGCACCATTCTACTCAGACTGTGATGATCTGTTTGTGCATCTACACTGTTTACTTGCCCCCAAAGGGCCCTTACTGCCAAGTGGTGCAGAATCTATTGGAGTGCCATATAAACAGCAAAGGCTACCACTAAAGGAATTTAAGAAGAATTAATGCAGGTTGAACCTAAGAAAATTATAACTAGAAGGGCTTTACGGTGGAACCGACAGGAATTTTGAAATAAAGGCAGACCAAAATATACAAGCAGAAGGGAATGTAGTCTCAAGAAGACATGGGACAAGTTGCATGTCATAGCAAAAGATAGGTTGACTTGGTTTGAGATGATTAAGGGCGTGTGTTCCACTAAGAGAAAAAGGCCAGAAAAAGACAAAGGACTGTGGATCAGGACTGTTAAGCTGGCAGCCCATTGGCCAAATGTGGCCCATGGATCATTGTCAGTTGCATTAATTATCTTTTTATGCTAGGGCTAGGGTCTCTGACACGTGATGATTACTATTTTCAAAATTTGATCCTGAGTACACTTAGTTTTATAAAGCCTTGAGAAAAAAGTACACACGCTTCAGGATGAAAGGTGTTAAACAAGTTGGCTTGAAAGGAATTGTGGTAACTGGTTGCTAGACACTGGCCTGAGGTCTTTAGTTCGCAACCCCAGATGTGAAACAAATTACTAATTGGCAGTGTAACATGAGAAGAGTCCTACGTGTTTGTGTTTTTTTTTTTTTAAATTGTCTGCAAATAAACAGACAAACTTAAATAATGTAAAATAACACAAGCACTTATATCTTACTTAAGCCGATGTAATGGGAAATAACACAACCACTTTTATCCTACTTTAGCCGATGTAATGTGAAATAATACAACCACTTATATCCTACTTTAGCTGATGTAATGTGAAATAATACAACCACTTATATCCTACTTTAGCTGATGTAATGTGAAATAACACAAGCACTTATATTCTACTTAAGCTGATGTAAAATAACACAAGCACTTATATTCTACTTAAGCTGATGTAAAATAACTCAAGCACTTATATTCTACTTAAGCTGATGTAAAATAACACAAGCACTTATATTCTACTTAAGCTGATGTAAAATAACACAAGCACTTATATTCTACTTAAGCTGATGTAAAATAACACAAGCACTTATATTCTACTTAAGCTGATGTAAAATAACGCAAGCACTTATATTCTACTTAAACTGATGTAAAATAACTCAAGCACTTATATTCTACTTAAGCTGATGTAAAATAACACAAGCACTTATATTCTACTTAAGCTGATGTAAAATAACACAAGCACTTATATTCTACTTAAGCTGATGTAAAATAACACAAGCACTTATATTCTACTTAAGCTGATGTAAAATAACACAAGCACTTATATTCTACTTAAGCTGATGTAAAATAACACAAGCACTTATATTCTACTTAAGCTGATGTAAAATAACACAAGCACTTATATTCTACTTAAGCTGATGTAAAATAACACAAGCACTTATATTCTACTTAAGCTGATGTAAAATAACGCAAGCACTTATATTCTACTTAAACTGATGTAAAATAACTCAAGCACTTATATTCTACTTAAGCTGATGTAAAATAACGCAAGCACTTATATTCTACTTAAGCTGATGTAATGTGAAATAACTCAAGCACTTATATCCTTTTTAAGCTGATGAGGTTGAACAGGACAATATTAATTTATTAAGGACAATCAGTCAAGATCAACAAGTAGTCTTGCATTGAATTTTACACATTGTGTGGTTTAGAGTTGAGCAAATGCCGTTAACAATTTCCTTGTCCTTGAGTACTAGAGTTTGTTCCCTGTGATAGATGGTTTTTTAAAATATTTGCTTTAATGGTTTTTGGACATTAGTATGAGAGTCTGAGCCATGGAAGAGACTAGGGCTTCACCGCATAATTTTCCCAACGATAGTAGTTGAATTGAGAATCGACATCACAGCACTCGGGACACTCCCATGAGCGCTCCATCCCCCATCTTCAGCAGCAAGCGAAGGGTTAAAATTCCGATGGTACCAGTAACAGTCTTATTGTATATGTGTCGAGCGTCGGCCAGATCCCCTTGTAACTCCTCGCAGTGCCATTCTCCGCAGACCATAATGATCTATCTGTTCCTCTGCACTGTTCACTGGCTCTTAAAGAGCCCTCATAACATCCAGCTTGTCATATATCACTTCACCACCAAGTGGTGCAGAACCGGTCAGTCTATCCACCTGCTCATTTCCAACACACCGGCGTCACCTGGAGAAAATATCCAAAGGATGCTAACTACCCGGGACCTCTGAAGTGATGCTTGCCACTCTGTACGGTGCACGCCTATCTCCACCTTTCTCAGCATGCTCTGTGACTCAGGTTCAGTGACGACATGTGTGTACAGCTGATCTCAAGCCAACGGAAGGCAGCAGTGACTGCCTCCACCTCCATTCTCAAACTAGACGTTATGATATCATATGCCACGCTGTTTTGCACCAAGCGATATCCATTCGCCTTTTGCTATGAACCCCCATGCACTTCGTCTGCCCCTCACCACAGTGCCATCTGTATATACAATCACATCTTTTGGGCGGGAATTGTCATGAATCATTTGTTGAACTTCTGATTCTGCAGCAGTAGTATTCTGCAACGATAGTAGTGATATACTGTAGCTAGTCTTCGTTATCGGGACGATACAGACATATTTTTCCCCACAGATATTTTACTTTAAATGTAAAAGTAAGAATTTTACATTTGAACAGGTAATACAAACGTTACATTTGAGATAAGATCAGCAGTTTTGCATCAAAGATTATATAAATACTTTTTTTTATTTTTTATTTGAACAATTCATAGATACTTTACATTTCAGATAAAGATTGTCCAATGATGTTGCATTAAAGTGTAACATTAGAATTTTACATTTAGATAATGAATATTTTACATGTTGACAGATTCACAAGTAGTCACAAGGTCCTGCGAGCCAAAAAAGGGCAAGAAGGAAGGTTGCATCGCTTGGCAAAACAATGGCGGGTTTACTATGAAGTGTTGGTGTGGAACAGACGGATGTAACAGCGGCCGTGCCCTCACGCCTGCGACGAGCTCAATTATTCTATCATGTCTTATCTCTATGCTAGTCTTTGTATTGGTTAGGCTGCATTGATAATGCTGTGAGTGTGAAACTTGGCATCGTGGATGTGTATGTGTGTGAATGGTTGTATGATAAAAAAGTCTTCCGTTTATATTTCTTCAGTTCAGAATTAGTCTATTCAATGTATGCATGATCACATAGGATTTCACATAATGTTGAAAGACGAATTCTGAAAGTATTCTCCTAGGGCAGTTAATTTTTTCAATCCTTGCCTGTGCTAAACAAGGTGCTGCATTAAAAAGTCAATGCCATGAGGTTACTGGGATTTATATTGTGAAATAAACAAAATCTTTCAGATAAAAAAAAATAATGAGTGATATTTTACCATTACAATACATTTTTTTTAAAATTAAGCGGAGCAGAGAGCCATCAGGCAAGCACTTTAGGAAATAAAGAGATTGAGGAAGTGGGGATGACCAAAAGAAACCTGAAAATGAATGTTGATAAGAGAAGCCAAAGGTGCTGGACTGGATCTCATCCATGATGTTAAATTAATTGCAAAGGATAGAATGGAATGGAGTAAAATATTGTGTGCCCTGTTTGACATTTAATGGCACAACAGTACAATAAGTGAAGGAGTTAAATATGCTATGAAATGTAAACAAATTGTAAGAATATAACAGATGGCAGCACAGAAAGAAATATATAGACACATTTAGCTGATTTACCCTTAATTGGTAGCATGGTGCAGGTGTGATGTTTGAAAGTGAAAACTGTATATATTTGTATCAGAGTGCAAGTTTGTAGAGTGTAAGTTGCAACCTTAAATTGGGTAGCTATGCAACATATTTTTGTAAACATTGTGTAACCTCCAGTTATTTGATTTACTGACCCGAATTATATTTTCTGTACATTCACAGTTAATGGTCATAAAAGTGTTTTCCTTTTTTTCCCAGAATTGTTTGTTCTCTTTTCATTAACACTTGGTTGTTGATTGACCACAAATTTGTTTTCCTCAAGTTAAGAGTTGTTTCTTTAGTGTTTTTACGGTTACAGCGTGTTTATTAGTAGTAACAAACTACTGTTTGTACTTTCCAAACATTCCAACGTTTGTCTTTCATTGGATATTGGATGTAATAAACATATCATTTTTATAGTTCTCATTTTGTAAGGTTATATTATCATGAATCTCCATTAATATTATTTTGTCTGAGCTTAGAATGTTATTCATACAGTGGTCCGGTTGATTTCATTGTATAAATGGACCATAAATAAACAATAACTATGTTCCTTGTCGCAGCAGCTTTTTTTCTTTCATGTCATTTATGTTCGTATTTTGTCGTTCTTAGCCAAATGATTCAGAGTTATCAACCCTTGGTTGCAAATACACTTTTTATTAATGTTTTGGTGTAAAGTGTAATTGTTGGCCGCAGATGTTTCTTGTCAGTTTTCTTGAAATTTGAAAATATGCGGCTTTCGTTTGGCATTAATGGTTGTTACACACAGCTAGAGTTGACTCACAATGGAGGCTGGATTTTGTCCCTTTGAATGCTCATTTAGTAATACTATTATTAGCTGAAGCATCTCAGTAGTTCCTGGGCTTAGAATGTCATTTCTTTAGTAGAAAGGATGTTTCTGTTGCCTTTCTATTCATTCTTTTGCATTAGCCATTAAAAAGGTGGCAGGAACACTGTGTTGCGGTCTACAGCGTACACTGTAGTATCTGCCCTCTTCAGTCCAACACATCCTGTCAGCAAACCCCTAATTCATTGTCACTTACTTCATGTTTTTTAGAGGCAGTAGGTCGTCTTCATTCCTCTTCCCCAGGCACAAGATTTGGCCTTGGGACCCACATTGGGACTGTCCAGCTTCATGTATGTGGTCTGTTTCTGTGTGTTTGGTGCATTTTTCTCATGCTGCACGCTCTGTCCTTTTCTGTTATGAACTGTGCTTCAGTAAGTCTGTAAATGGGTTGCTTTGATGAAAAAAATTATATTCTTCTACTACAAAGTTGCAGTATTGGTTGAAGTAGGGTGTGATCAAGTTGTGAGTTGCTCTGCCTACCTCGGAATATATTTGCCATATGCTGTTGTATTAAGTATTTCTAGGGTAGAAGAGACCTACTTTGTTTATTGTAGGCAGGATATCCTGGAATATGAACAAACAAATCAGGTAGTTCTTGAGGGGCCATCGAGAGAAAGGTTACAAATACTTTGAACTGCCAGTAACTAATGAATTTGCTTGAAAAAGGCTTATAGATGTAAAATCTAATACACAAAAATATGAAAGAGACAAGCAACGTTTTTTGGTCATGTAATTAGAAAATTGTGATGGCTAGAAAGGTCAGAAGTAGACTAGAGAGAGAGATCCAAATCCTAGGTAGTATAGACACGAATGCCTGTGCCATTTGGCAAGTGCATGAGGATGCTGATAAGTTTACTCTGGTTCGATCAAATACATTCATCAACATGGTCAGTTTTTTTTTGGTGGCACAGCACCATGGTGTGCAATGTTGGCAGCTTTTACAAGCATCCTTTCTTCAGCACTACTGTAGCAGACATTTTGTTGTGAGTACCTGCAAAATTTTGTGTGTGCACTGAATGTGGTCATTACATTATTCAGGCTGTATAATATTTCTGTAATGTGTATATATATACATGTGTTTGTGTGCATGCATTTTCATTACAGGCAACTTTTGAATCTTCTAAAATCATGACATTAATATTTCTTTCTGATTCATTGTCAACACTGCTGTCCCCTGTAAGAATGTCATCCATTGTATTGTTCCAATTCTCATGATATGCACACACACAAAACACAGTACTTACTGGTTTTCTCCAATGTCTGTTGGTATTGTATATGTTGAAAATTTATTCCAGAGTTGATCTAACTATATTGCCTGACAACTTAATTTTTTTTAGTTTAATTCATATTAGAAATGTCGCTGCAGCTTGGCCAACCAGCAAAGCTGATGTACTGAATATAGTAAAAATGTATCCATGTCACTGAATTGTTCTAGCAGACTCATTGTTCTTCTTTATTTCCTCTTTTACAGCTTCAGTTGTTGAGGGCAATACACAGTTCTTTTTTCACTCTTGTGGCCACCTCAACCATAGATACTTGACGCTAGTGTAGAGTTTCTTCAGTATTATCTGTTCACCTTGCTCTATGTCTCTTATCACTTTCGGTGTTAACTTTGTCCCCAGCCTTAAACTAATATTTAGGCATTTTCTGTAGAACAGTTGAGCAGTTTAAAATCAGACTCAATCACAAAAGCTGTTGAGACATTCCATTTGTATCAATGTATTTGTTATTTATATTTGAACAATTTCACATATAATGATTAATTGTTTTAAAGTTGGATTTCATGAGCAAAATTAATTATATATCTTCATCCTTTCTGTCCAAGACTGACACTGCACTGATTTTCTCTATCCTGAGAGAGATCTGGTGTGACAATGGACAAGAGTTACCAAAAGTATACCATGTAGAAAATAATCAGTAAACATGTAGTGGAGAGCAAGTTTTCAAAAAGTGAACAAATTATGAGAGAGCAATAAACATAATTTACTGCACTTATTTTGTGACTGTTCTTTTCTTGCTCCTCTTTTATCTGTTTTTTGGCATAGAGTTGTATCGAGATCTCGTCAGAGAGTCCCTTTAGTTCCCCCACCAGCCAGACATTGAAATGAAGTTTGTTGATAAATAAATGTATAAATTCTTCAGAAGAAACATTGCTAGCCAGTCCATTTATGCCGTGCTGAATCATGGCTTCCTTACATTCTATTTTGCCTCTATAGATTTTAGTTTTTGAGGAGTGGTTAAAATGCGTAGCTCCCAAGTGGGAAACCCTGATGGGATCCTTGGTAAGGCAAGGGTTTGTGTTTTAGTGGTTTCTAGTTCATTAGGGTCATGAACCTGGGATTTTAGACATGACTAGTGCAGTCACCACAAATTGTTATTTTGTCTCTGACAGATATCATCTGCATCCATTACTGAGGATCAAACCCGGATCTCCTGCTTAATAGCACAGTGTTCTATCACCCGATCAACATAAGTCCCTCTACACTGAATATTTGTACCTATACAACTCTCATGACGTGACTGAAATTTTTTTAACTACACAGCTCTCATGAGGCAACCAAATATTTGTAACTACACAACTCCCACAACGCCACACACTTATGTTTTAAAACTTTGACTGGAGGGACTTAATGCCCTGTAGCAGGGCTATTCAACTGGCAGTTAGCTAGCCAAATCTGGCCGCCGTGACCTCATGATCATTGCCAGTTGTATTGTGTTAATAAACTTTCTATGCAGGGGCTTCAAACTCTGGCCTGTGACGATCCTTGTTTTCAGAATTTTGGCCCATGAGTAATCTTAGTTGAGTAGCCTGCCCTGTAGCATCTAAGAATGCTTTTTGTAATTTTCAGTGACAGGAGCTTCCAACATAAAAGTGGAGATCCTGGCACTGAGGCAAAGTGTTTAGCCCTCTGCCTTGCGCTCTGAGGATTCTGGGTTCATTTCATAGATGCATTGTTCAGTGCCTGAGTGCAATTTTTACAGATCCCTGGGAATCATTGCTGGAGCTTAGGAGTTAGTGTTCTGTGTGAGGCTTTCAGCCAGCAGCAAGTTGTTCTGTGGAGAGAGAGACTAAGTCATATGGGATAACTTGGAGCAATGAAGTTAATCCTCGCAACTGTAACTTAAACATAACAACAGAGATGACTGCAATAGATATCCCGAATTTTAAGGAATCACAATGTGATGCTGGTGCATGCTAGGAAAAGTTTCTAGAATGTACTTGCACTGGAACCCACAGCACAAAGAAACAAAGGTAATTTTTAAAAAATGCAACAGAGATTATAATTGCAAACAGCAGTAAATAAGACTGGGTGAACTGCATGCAAAGGATCCGACTTGGACAATCTGTTTAAAGGCCTTTGTTGCATGGAGGAAAGAGCAAAAAAAATAAATATGTCTAGCTTTATTTGTCTGTCATCTAGGGCCTCCATGGCGGAGTGGTCAGGCCACTGGCCTTGCACTCTAAATGTCGTGGGTTCATTTTACTGCTGTGTTGTTCAGTTTATTAGTGCAATTTGTATGTAGAACCTTGGCGACTGTGGCCAAAGCTAAATAAAGTGTTTGTTCTTTCCATCGGCTAACCATTCTGCAGTAAGAGACCGAGCCAATGGGTTTATAACCTTGTGCTGTAAAGTCGGTCCTCTCACCTTTGATTTTGTGGCTCGTCAAAATGATAATTTTACATTATTGTTCCTGTCTGTCTCTTGATGTTTATTTTTCCTTTAAATCACCACTCTTCTCTTGTAAATCTGCCTTCCATCCACCCTCTAGTATGCTTTTCAGCTAAGCGTTACTTTGGTTTACATGCAATCACAGTACTATTTCATCAAAGAATTCTTCTGTGTTCATCCTTAAAGAGCAGTTGGTACATTGTGTTGTGGTTTACTGCTAGGCTGTGATATCTCATTTTCAGCCCAACACATCTAATTTCAGCAATCCTTTCATTTGTCTCCTTTAACAACATGCTTGTTAACTCCAGAGGGTTTAGCATCTCAGGCCCAAGGGGTAGTGAAGAGACATAAAATCGGCGCTTCATGCGTTCATTGGGCTTCTATAAGTAGGAACCTATTAATGTGTGATGCATTCCTTGAGACTTGAAGAGTTGAGGAAAAGTGGATCTATTTCCTCCCTCAAATTGTGCTCCAGAACCCACACCGGTTAATCTAATTACTTAGTCACCCCTCCTCTACCTTGGGGTGTAGATGTTCGCCAGATATCAGTGTGGTTTTTTTTTTTTTTTTTTTAAGCTTTGTTCCATTTCGAGTCCTCTGTCAGTCGGAGACTGTCGGATGTTGTATTCCCAGCGAACCCCTGGCTCATCCTAGGGGTCTGGTTCTTTTCTTGCTTACTGCGATAGGCGACTCTCTCTCTGCATACATGTCCAAACCATTGTAACTGTGACATCCAGCCGATTTTGCGTTTCATGGTCAGGACGTATTGTGAACTTAGTCCTTTCTTGTCACTTGGACCACCTTTCTGATACCTCTTCTGAAATCTGACGATGGCTTCATAAATAAGAATTCAAAACAAAACAAAAATAGCAAAGAGAACAATTATCCTCATGGACATAAATTTATTTCATCACTAAAGCAACAATTTGTTACAGTTCAAAGAGCAAATCTTTTTGTATATACTGGACACACACAAATATTGCCTGGACTCTACCAAGTAATTCATCAAAGATTCAACAATGATTCCCTCTATGGCTTATACATGTTTACTGACTGGAACTCAGCTTACAAGTGACATGCGTTTTTAACCCTGCATTCATTATCAGCTACTTTTCTAGTCTTCTGTAAGAAAACTTACATCAGAAGGCCAGTAGCAGCCGTGATGAAGCTTGTCTTGCAATACAAACTCCACTCTAAGAAACTAGAAGTAGCAGCCGTGATGAAGCTTGTCTTGCAATACAAACTCCACTCTAAGAAACTAGAAGTAGCAGCCGTGATGAAACTTGTCTTGCAATACAAACTCCACTCTAAGAAACTAGAAGTAGCAGCCGTGATGAAGCTTGTCTTGCAATACAAACTCCACCCTAAGAAACTAGAAGTAGCAGCCGTGATGAAGCTTGTCTTGCAATACAAACTCCACCCTAAGAAACTAGAAGTAGCAGCCGTGATGAAGCTTGTCTTGCAATACAAACTCCACCCTAAGAAACTAGAAGTAGCAGCCGTGATGAAGCTTGTCTTGCAATACAAACTCCACCCTAAGAAACTAGAAGTAGCAGCCGTGATGAAGCTTGTCTTGCAATACAAACTCCACCCTAAGAAACTAGAAGTAGCAGCCGTGATGAAGCTTGTCTTGCAATACAAACTCCACCCTAAGAAACTAGAAGTAGCAGAAGAAATGTTGTCTTAGTTTGAATAAATATGGGCATTGAACTCCTAGACTACGGGAAAGACAGAAAATCTTAAAGTTCTCTAATAATGTCACATCACCAAAACCAAATTTAGAAAACAAGTCACTAAGTCTGGAAAAAAAATTCATTTTATGGGAAGGAAAGTAATCATCAAATAGAAATAAAGCAAAGAAATAACATATTTCTGCCCTTTGACTATTTAAAAGTGGTTTTCATCACTTTGCCACAGAGAGCAATGCAACGTAATAATGAAATTAAATGATGTCGCGGCGAAATACACAACATTCTAAAATCAGTTTTGGGGGAGGGGGGTAAATATAATCACACCTCGCATGTCTACACACCAGATAGCTGCAGCTAGTAACAAACCTGTTAATACAGAGGCGTAGTGGGCACAGTCCAAGGACATGTCTACACACCAGATGGCTGCAGCTAGTAACAAACCTGTTAATATACAGGCATAGTGGGCACAGTCCAAGGACATGTCTACACACTAGATAGCTGCAGCTAGTAACAAACCTGTTAATATAGGCATAGTGGGCACAGTCCAAGGACATGTCTACACACTAGATAGCTGCAGCTAGTAACAAACCTGTTAATATAGGCATAGTGGGCACAGTCCAAGGACATGTCTACACACTAGATAGCTGCAGCTAGTAACAAACCTGTTAATACACAGGCATAGTGGGCACAGTCCAAGGACATGTCTACACACTAGATAGCTGCAGCTAGTAACAAACCTGTTAATATAGGCATAGTGGGCACAGTCCAAGGACATGTCTACACACTAGATAGCTGCAGCTAGTAACAAACCTGTTAATATAGGCATAGTGGGCACAGTCCAAGGACATGTCTACACACTAGATAGCTGTAGCTAGTAACAAACCTGTTAATACAGAGGCATAGTGGGCACAGTCCAAGAACATGTCTACACACTAGATAGCTGCAGCTAGTAACAAACCTGTTAATACAGGCATAGTGGGCACAGTCCAAGGACATGTCTACCAAAACTCTTTCATGTCAGAGAAACAATTTTCTTGGGCAGAGAGGGTTGAGTCGAGCCTCCCCCCCCCCCTTTCTGGCGCATATTCGAACCTAAGACCGTTATTAGGCTGGCTGTTTATTTACTACTGCAGCTCTTCTATAAAGACGGGTTGAGTATCAATAACTCCAAATATAACTAATACACTATATGTGAAAAAAAAAAAATCCTACCTAGACGGATGAAACGTTAACAAACAAAACTTCAAACATATGTAACACCATGACTTTTTTCTAGGGAAAAAAGGTGCTGGTAAACTGTAAAAAGTGTCTGCTACAATATCGTTGAAAAAAATTGATGCCTAACAAAGGTGTCAGTACCCTCCACAAAAAGTCTAATGAAGTAGCGTTGGGGAAAAGAAATACCTTAAAAGGGGGTGCTGGTTGCATACCGACAGATAAGAAGCCCTGAGTAACAGTATATGAGTTATGTCGCCTAAGAACTGAATTTATCAGAAAGCAATAATCCTACAGTATATTGAATAGTATTTTTGGTTAAAAATAAATAGATTTAACAAGCATTCACATTAATTTTTTTTAAAGTGACATACAAAGAATAAAACAATATTCACAGATCAGTGTGGAAGCTGGTACATTCTGCAAATTTCCATATTTTACAATAACAGTTTATCATTTAAAAAATAAAAACCATCTCAACTCCACACACACACAAAAAGTCTGCGTGAATCCAACAAGCATGTCGAAAATTTAACTGTATTTCTGCAGTTACATTCAGCCCTGGGCAATAAGCAGGTTAAGGAAACTTCAGTAGCGGATAGGGTATATGGTAAAAGGACTCTTTTAAGAGGGTGATGTGGTCAACATCACAGCGGTCGCCTTTACTTCCCAGGATTGGACGTTACCTGGTACCCATTTAAGGGTGGATCGACCTGGGAGCCAAGGTCATTTCTGAAAACAGTCTGGCTTTGTCAAGACCTGAAGCCACGAACATTGGATCCGCAGAAGAGCACAGCGTTGAGCATCCCGCTACACCATACTGTCTCAGGGTATATTGTGCGACACTCATATATGTATAGACAAACTGCCAATCAAGGGGGATGTTGTCAATTTCCTGCCAGCCACTTTTACTTCCCAGGAATTTACTGTGCACATTTCAAGCTAGGAGCCAAGGTCAATAATTTAACAAATCTGCAGCAGTGTGGCTTTGAACCCAAGAATTTTGACCCAACAGGCAAGCTCTAGCTAATGCACCACAATTGTTTCCTTTTAAAAAAAAAAGATAACTTGAGAAACATCAGACAGCAACAAAGTTGTGGTTTATGAGAGCAATGAGTAAAAGCCAGTCTTTGGAGAAGCTTAAGACAGATATAAACTTACTAAAGAAATTAACAGACTTGGCACGTCATGATGATGTCTATGCCTGGACATGTTACGTGGTAACCAGCAATGTTAGTTTTAACTTGGAACGTTATGTGGTAACTGGACGTTTCATGTTCAGCATTTCATATCCTCTGTAAGGAGGTGGAAATATTTTTTTTAAAAGGCAAAAAGAATCCTAACCTGCATGGTCCAGAGCCACCGTAATAGCCATGCAATCCTAAATCCTTAACTTAGCTATTACTAGGGTCTCCCACAACACAGTAAGTGTCGTCAACCTGCTGCCGTGTTGGGAGACTTCCTATCATTCTGTCCTTTCTTCCTAAATGCAGCATAGGACTTCAATCAACGGGCACCAGAATGTCAAACTCTTTGCTATCACATGCAGCTTATCCCCCCATGATCTCATCTTTTTAACTTTAACCTCTAGCTCCCCTCTCTGTGTTATTTAATCTGCCTTTTTTCTTTTCACACTGGGTTCTAGTTACAGTTTATCAGGTTTTCTCAGTGTGTCCTATCCTATGCTAGCATCTTTTCTTCACCTGATTCACTGGATTTCTGTTGCAGATAAACAGGTTAATAAATGACAAGAGACAGCAACAGAATCTGATGACCTTTTAATCATCAAGAAAGCTGTGCTAAAACACTGCAGTTTTAAAACCTCCCAGATATGCTCTAATTTTTATAACAAAAACTAAAGTTGCCTAATAAATGTTTTAAAAATCTGTGCCTAATATTCATTTTCAGCAGAACTCGTTTGTACAAGGAGATGGATTAAATACAGTGAGTGTCTCTTAGCAATAGAATGGAAATGGAATCATGTCTGGTAAATAATCCTAGCAAATGACAGGATCAACTCAAAGACCCATCACTGGTACCTGGCAAGGTCTTCCCATGTTAGTTTAAAACAACAACATACACTCGGTCCAGAGAGTTTAGATATATTTGATTTTGTTTATTTAACATTTAGGCATAGTTATACGTGCTAATTTCATCCGCCAACAAAACAAACCATGATCCTGGAACATACATGGCAGATAACTATGTCAGTGTTCAAAATGTAAAGATTTCCTCCAGCCAAGATGGTTATCAGGGAGATGCTGAACAAAGATGATTTTCAACCTAGAAAATAGAATTTAACTAAGGAGATATTCCAGCCAAGGTGATGCTGAACCAAGCAAGATGTTCAACAAAGGAGATGCTGAACTGAGGAGATAATTAGATGCTGACCCAAGAAGATGTTCAACTTTGAAAATATTCAATAAAGGATGTTCAACATATGAACAACGGAGTGCCAAACTATGCAGATATATGAATGGTTATGGTAATATTAGTTGTACAACAAAGGAGATGCTCAATTAAAGAGATATTCAACAAGGGAGATGCTCAATTAAAGATATTCAACAAGGGAGATGCTCAATTAAAGATATTCAACAAGGGAGATGACCGTTAAAACGATGTTCTATTAGAGAGATAATTAGATGTTTAATTAAAGAAGATGCTAAACTGAGGAAATGTTCCAAAGAGAAAGAAAGAACTAGCATGTAAAAACATTAAATAAACATTTGCAAACATGTAATTATTAAATCATGTACAAAACAAACTAACATAAATATGAATTATTATTAAAAAAACTACATAATATAGAGCAAGATTTTTTTTTAAACAAATCTCTGACCTTATGCGTTAAAAAAACAATGTCATGAAAGCAACACAGCATAGACTTAAGTCAGTTGTGTTACTTTTTATTCATAGACAGCCATTTTTTTTTAAAGACCAGCAAGACTTATAACTAGACTGTAGGTTTACACTGCAATACAGGGATCATGCTTACAGAGCAATGAAAGAATCATTTGTACATTGCAATACAGGGATCATGCATACAGAGCAATGAAAGAATCATTTGCACACTGCAATGCAGAGATCATTTATATAGAGCAATTAAAGAATCATTTGCACACTCCAATACAGGGATCATGCATACAGAGCAATGAAAGAATCATTTGCACACTGCAATACAGGGATCATGCATACAGAGCAATGAAAGAATCATTTGCACATTGCAATACAGGGATCATGCATTTAGAGCAATGAAAGAATCATTTGCACATTGCAATACAGGGATCATGCATACAGAGCAATGAAAGAATCATTTGCACACTGCAATACAGGGATCATGCATACAGAGCAATGAAAGAATCATTTGCACATTGCAATACAAGGATCATGCATACAGAGCAATGAAAGAATCATTTGCACATTGCAATACAGGGATCATGCATACAGAGCAATGAAAGAATCATTTGCACACTGCAATACAGGAATCATGCATACAGAGCAATGAAAGAATCATTTGTACATTGCAATACAGGAATCATGCATACAGAGCAATGAAAGAATCATTTGCACACTGCAATACAGGGATCATGCATACAGAGCAATGAAAGAATCATTTGTACATTGCAATACAGGGATCATGCATACAGAGCAATGAAAGAATCATTTGCACATTGCAATACAGGGATCATGCATACAGAGCAATGAAAGAATCATTTGCACATTGCAATACAGGGATCATGCATACAGAGCAATGAAAGAATCATTTGCACATTGCAATACAGGGATCATGCATACTGAGCAATGAAAGAATCATTTGCACATTGCAATACAGGGATCATGCATACAGAGCAATGAAAGAATCATTTGCACATTGCAATACAGGGATCATGCATTTAGAGCAATGAAAGAATCATTTGCACATTGCAATACAAGGATCATGCATACACAGCAATGAAAGAATCATTTGCACATTGCAATACAGGGATCATGCATACACAGCAATGAAAGAATCATTTGCACATTGCAATACAGGGATCATGCATACAGAGCAATGAAAGAATCATTTGCACATTGCAATACAGGGATCATGCATACACAGCAATGAAAGAATCATTTGCACATTGCAATACAGGGATCGTACAATTACTTGCGATGAACAGACCATGCATAGGCTGATATGAAAGGACCAAGAATCTGTTGAAAAAACATACGCTAATGTTGGCAGTCTATCCCAACAGCAGGCAATGAGCAATCACAACAGCAGGCAATGAGCAATCCCAACAGCAGGCAATGAGCAATCACAAAATCTTTAATGCGCCTCATTTCAGTTCATTAGGCTTATCTGACAAGGCTAGGCTTCCACTACTTCGAGAATCTTCTTCTTCTTCACATTCACCGGCTGTAAACACAAACAAAAAGTTCTGGATGTTGATCCACACCCACAGACTTTACTTGCATGCACATCCCTTTTACACAGCACAGCTGGCTTATTTGTGTGCAGACTTCTGGTTTCCTTGCCTCTCAGGCAGATGCTCTTTGACTTCGAAGGATGCCCAAACAGTTGACTCCTATGACATGCTTGTAGGGGAGGCAATGGGTCTATTCTTGTTTTCCTACAGTGAGGCCCTGGAAGCCATATTGGACCTCTGGAATCAACATGAGTTTAAACATCCTCAGGTTCTTTATTTTTTTTAAAATGGACTTAAACACAAACAGATGTTCAGCTTTGTTTGGATTATAAGACTATGACAGAATATTCAATAAAGACAAGCAAGCTAGGGGAATCAAGCATGAGCTAGACACTGCACATTATCATCATCACCACTCACCATACTATCATCATCAACACACTAATCACTGGCATTCATGGTTCACAATCACAGCTTTATTTTATTAACTCTTTCAGTACGAAGTAAAACACCATGTTTCTTTGTCACTCCAAAAACAATATATATGCTTTGGCCGTCTTCTATCACAGACAGATGTTATTTTAACCCTTCAGCTCTGAAATACTGGTTTAACTTGTCACATAGTGACTTTGTTTAACTACTTCAGAAATAAGTATTTACTGTTTTTAAACTCCTTGGGGTAGAAAAGGTTAAAGTAACAACTAAATGGGATTGAAAGAGTCGAGACCAGGCCTACATTCTTGCCTCCATTATGCCAAATGGCCAGGTATTTATCTTTTTCATCCCTTTGCTCTCTTCTCACCAAGTCTGCCTGTTGTCACTAAGTGTTCAAGTTTACTCTTCATAACATGCCCATAATATCTTCACTGTCTATGTACACTTTTTATAATCCCTTTAGTTTTATTTAACCTGTTCCCAGAGGGACAGCCTTGTTTTTTTTCCGTTCCTTGTCGTCTTCAGGTTGTATATATATAATGTCTAAAAGTGAGAGGTACAACTTCACTGCACACAGAATTATCGCACATGGTACAGAATGGCATGTCACCGACCCAAGGCAATCCATCTTCATGCAGAGATTTAACTTCAGCACAAAAATAAAAATCCTAACTAGCAAAGTTCGTCGTCACTGTACGAGCCATGTGACCCTAAATCATCAGTTAAATATCACCCTTTATCTACATCCTCCCCCCCTTCTTTTTCCATTACAATAACTGGGTGAAGACAGTCACACCGCTATCTAAAACCTTAATGCTGAAATATATGGAAACAATAATAGGACACAAATAATGAAAATGTGCATTTTATTTAACAAACATACCGAAACAAAATCAAGTAAATCTGCCAAAGCAATAAGATATTCCATCAATTAAACAACAGATTCATATAGCGGCACTCGTATTTTAAAGTTCACAAAGACTCTAGTAACACAATTTAAACATCTATAGGTAGGAGCTGGTGGTTGGAAAATGACAAGGGAACACAAGCTGGCATCAAATAAATCTGGTCACAGGACAATTTTTCACTACAGGCTGAGGTTGGTAGCACTGTTGCTAGCACGCTTGCTCGCCAAAGCAGTGGACTACGGCGAATCCTCAGTTTACTTCTGGGAGCTGGCTTAGTCGTATAACATAAGTACGTAACAATTTTCTTTACTTCTAGAAATTATCTTGGAATGGTAGCGTAGGACCCTTTTCCACACCTTTAGACGTATTGGGCAGGTAGATAGGGGTAGACCTTCCTTTTATAGACCAATCAGCGCTAGATGGCTGATGAGGTCAACATTCTGCCTTTGCTTCCCATGTGTCTAACTGGCACCCTATTAAGACTGAGTCGACCTGGGAGTCAAGATCATTTTTGAAAAAAGTCTAGCTCCATTTGGATTTGAACCCAAGAGCTTTAGATCCGCAGGTGAGCATCTTGCTGCCACACCCCAGCAGCTCCCAATGGTAGCAACCACACACAAAAATTTAAACTACAAAAATACACAGAACTATGACTAGGAAGTTCAACAAGAAGAGAGAAAATACATGCACACCAAATGTTTAAATAGAAGTCTTTACCAAGGAACACCACAGAAAGAACCCTAGACATCAATGTCCGCACAAAGCTGTCAAGTGAATTAACTGTTTGACTGTTTCTGTGTGCGTGTTGTTGTTTATTTTTTTTTTTTTTTTAAATAACACCAGTAATGAAAATGCATAATTTGGTTTTAAAACTTGTCCAATTTAAATTTCCATATTTTGTTGAGGCTTTTAGAAGCTGCTGCTACCTTGCTAATGCATGTCATAATTCATCTCTCTCTCCCTCTGTGTATGTGTGTGACAATTTAGGATTCCAAATTTCATTCAGGCTTTTAAAAGCTGCTACTGCCTCACTAATGCATATCACAATTTCTGTAATTTCTGTCTGTCTGAGTCTCTCAGACAGATTTCTAGACAAATCAACAAAATTACTAGCTAAACAGAGCAAACCACTACCCACAAACTCCTTAGCCTAACTGGGTTGATCCCTACAGGGATACATAACACAACAATAACTGCGTTGATCCCTACAGGGATACCCAACACAACAATAACTGCGTTGATCCCTACAGGGATACCCAACACAACCATAACTGCGTTGATCCCTACAGGGATACCCAACACAACAATAACTTACAGGTCAGAATGATAAAGGCATATATGGTTTAATATTTAAAAAATCATCTTCAAGTTCAACATCACAATCGTCATCTCTAGGCCTGGCAGCAATCAAGCAGCCTGGCAACTGGACCAAGCCAGGGAAGAATTATCGTAAATTTTTTGGTGTGTGAGAAGTGCTGCGAATGTCTCGATGATTCTGGTGGCTCCCTCTGTCCCTCTCCTTGGCGACACACATGTTTGACCGTGATAAAGATTTTGACCTTGATCGGACATGATGTGTCTTTGCTAGTAATCTTGGATCATCTATTCCTCCATTTGGGGTGGCTGATCTGGATCGGGAATGCCTAGGTCGTTTTCTGGAACATAAAAATTAATATTTTAAAAATTATAACCAAGCAAAAGAAGATGCTCGGAACCACAACTTGTGAACATTAAAAGCAGTGCATCTGTTTACTTCTACAAGGAAACTACCATAAGGTGGTTGAGAAAAAAGACTATTACATTAGGTAAAGTAGAAAAGAAATGGTTACAGTGGGTTGCGGAGAAAAGAGACTTACAGTACATAGATGAAACAAAAAGCTACTTTAGTAGGGAGAAGAAAAGAAACTATCAGGGAAAGCAGCAAGGAAAAGAAACTGATACAATATGTCGAGGAGAACAGAGACATTTACAATAAGCAATAGGGGCAGAAGACAAGACTCGACAGAGAGATAAAAGCCACAGTACAGAAGGCAAAGTGTATTATCTACCAGCTAGTCCCATTGCTGAGACACCCAAATGTCTCCCTTTCAGCAGAAGAGAAAGTGATTAATAAATCTTAATTCCTACTTTTTTGCTATCAGTGCCAAACATGGACAACGAATAGGGCAAAGAACAGAATATAACCAAATGTGAAATGTGCTGTCTCTAATGTCAATGACAACACAAGAAGGGACGGGTTTACGAATACCAGCATTAAAAGAAAGTTGGAATAAGACCGTGTCTGAATTAAATTGACAGACAAAGAATGAAATGGCTTTGCATCCCGTATGGGTTCCGGTGCCTTATTATAGAGAAAACAAGAATAGACCCACTGCCTACCCAAAAGCATGTCGAAAGAGTCGACTAATTGGGTGCTTTCTTCAAAGTCGGAGTGCATCTGCCTGAGAGGCCAGTAACCAATAGTATACACACAAAAGTGTCCGATCTGTCAAACGGATGAACACGCCGCAACACTCAGATTCTGAAACAGGACTGCAGTCCAGAAGTGGACGAACAACCAAAACTTTCCAAAAGAGTTTTTAGCCGGTGAACACAAAGAAGAAGAAGAAGAAATGGCTGGGCCATCTAGAGAGAATGTAACCACACTAAACAGAACTGCATATGAGACTTTTTAACAACAGAATATCTGGAGAAAGGTGAAGAGGAAGACCAAGAAAGAGAAGGATAAATGGTGTAGCTGAAATCTCTAAACAGATGAACAAATCCACTACCCAAACCATCCAAGAGCGCAAGACAAATATAGAAAACCACAACACTTGGTTACAACCTGGTATCAGTGAGATGACAAAAGAAGTCACAGAAGAAAAGAGACTACTACAGTAGGCAGTAGGAAAAAGATGATATTACATTAGGGGAAGATGAAAAGAGAATATTACAGTAGGCAGTAGGAAAACGAAGATAATACATTAGGGAAAGATGAAAGGAGATTACTACAGTAGGCAGGAGGAAAAAGAAGATATTACATTAGGGGAAGATGAAAAGAGACTAAACAGAGACTATCACACTAATTGCAGGGAAAAGGTTGTTACAATAGCAAAGGGGAAAAATAAAGAATATTACAGCAGTTATATGAGACGATTTATTTAACAAACAACTTTATTACAGTAACAGGACATTCCCATGAGCGCTCCATTCCTATCTTCAGCAGCAAGCACAGAGTTCCAATTCCAATGACACCAGTTAGTCTGACAGCATGCCTGCCTCACCTCTTCCTCTGCTAACATCAATCAGATCCCCTGCTCACTGCACTATTCTCTTCAGAATGTGATGATCTATTTGTGCCTCTCTCTGCAGTGTTTATCGCTTCCAAAGGGCCCTTACAACAAGTAGCTTGTCAGGCATTACTTTAACACCAAGAGGTGCAGAACCAGCCAGACTATCTGCTTGTTTATTTCCCACCACACTGGCATCCCCTGGAGTAAATATCTAAAGTACATTAACTACCTGGGACAACATCTAAGGTGATGCTTGCCATTTTGCACACCAGTCATCACCTTTCTCAACATGCTCCGTGAGTCAGTTACAACGACGGCACAGGTCAAGCACTAGGGACGAGAATATATATCTAATGAGAGGCAAAGACTGGCTGCCTTGTAAGTAGAATGCACACAGTCTAAGGCTCAGGGAAAACAAACCTGAAAAAAATTATATTTGAACCAGATCTACAGGGTTGCTGGCTCGGGGAACAGTGCAACAGAGCTAGCCTCATTCCCAGTGTTGGCGCTTGGCCTCATTTTGGAGGTAAAGAATAGATCCACTTTCCTCTAGAAAGCTCGTCATAAAAGTAGAGTAGCTAGGGGTTTACCTATGAAGCTGGCGTGCATCCGCCTAAGAGGTGATAAACCACCAGTCTACATACAATTAAGCCAGATCTGTAAAATGGATTGTAGAATTTATCTTCAGGAACAAGAGACCAAAGTCTAGAAGTGCACAAACAACCAGAATTACCACTAGTTTCCAGCCGGTGAACACTAAGAAGGTGAGGAGAGACTCTAGATTCATAAAAATGAAGACATTCTATGAGCAAGGATCCTAGAAACAACAGCAACTATGTAAAAGTACAACACTCACGATCTGCTGGCAGATTCACTTTCAGAATCACTGTCACTGTCTGCAGACTCTGAGCTAGTGTCACTAGATGATGATGATGCTGAGCTCGAGCTGTCCGAGTTGAAGCCCGTTGGTTTGCTCAGGTCAATGGCACCGGCCATGGCAGCTACTTCTGGTCGTAAAGTCTTAGAAAGAATTCAAAATTTTAAAACATTACATTACAGTTTGGTCTCTCTTGGCTAAATGGCTAGCCACCCACCTAAAGCATCACAGACCTCATGAAAATCTGTAACTGAGTTCAGCAACAATTTTGGGGATTATATGAAACACCTGGAATTTGCAAAGAGCAAAGATGCAAACAGCGGAGACTGGAGAGTGAGAAGCAACAACGAAATTCACAATCTGTTTAAATCACCACTGATCACTGGTATCTTGACAGCTAGTACACTGAAAAAACTGGGGCATATTGAGAGAAAGTTGGATGACAGAGAGGTAAAAACTGTATACACAAGGGAGCTGAATGGTCCTAGACCACAAGGCCAACCTAAAAGATGATATCTGCAGCAATGAACCTCAAGGGCTCAGAATGCTGAAGAAGAAGAGAGAAGAATATGAAACATCTGCATTTTTAAACCTTAATAAATAAACAAAATAGCCAAAACAACCTAATAGCCAAAATAATCATTTTCATAGGGTGCGGCAGATGGCTAATCATTCCATCTTCAGGTTGTATGGTGCCATACTCCTTTTTCTTTCTTCAAGTTCACCAGCTGTAAACTCCAGCAGAAATTTCTGGTTGTTCGTATACTTCTGGACTAGGGTCTTGTTCCAGAAGTTTTGCATGCATCCATCTGACATATCTGGCTTATCTGTGTACAGGCTGCTGGTACCTTATCTTTCAGGCAGATGCAATCTGACTTTGAAGGAAGCACCTCTAATTAGTTGCATCTTATGACATGCTTGTTGTAGCAGCAGTGGGTCTACCCACATCCTCTGCCCCCCCCCCCCCCCCCCCCCCTCCCCAAACAAATGGCACTGGAACCCACAAGGGGTGGTGCTTTACTAAATAGACCTATAAGAAAATAACATGCTGTAAAATGCCCACCAAAAAATCCACTTTTTAGATCTTTTGAGGAGTGGAAAAACTTTTTTTTTTGGCAAGGGTCATTGAATATTTATAACATTAATCACAGGCCATACAACAAAACCAAAATAAAGTTAGCCTGCTATATTCGCTGAAACATTTTATTACGGTTTTATTGCTAGGGTTAGACCTAACGATTTTGTTGCCCTTATACAGCTTATATGGCAGTGGCAGATGTGTGGTTTTATAGATAGGGGAGAATATCCTGGACTAGACAGATCAAAAAAGTAATGAGAGTAATGAGATTTCAAAGAAAAAGAGAACTGACTGCAAACATGTGATGGTAGAAACATTAGAGGGAGACCGAGAGAGACGATGATGGACAGTTCGACATCACGACATGAAAGATCATCTGTGTCAGAACTGATTGAAAGTACACAAGACAGAAGGCTGGGATAGACATGACTACCAATGCCACACGGCATAGGACTACTGGACTATAATAAGCAGAATATGCCTACGGACAAAAAGATTCACACCCCTGTATAAGATAAACTCAGTCACTCCTATACTGTTTAGTGTCAGACTAAATATATGCAGCATAAACAAGCAAGCTGCTAAGAATATCTACCTTAAGCGCACGGAGCCACTTTCTGGACAACTTTGGCCGGCCTCGGACCGTCTTGTGCCAGACAATGGGAAAGTTGACACTGCTGCAGAAGTTCTGTGTCACGGCGATTGTGTCGTCAAGGTTGATGACAACATGCCACCAACCACCTGGCACAAAAACAGTCTCCCCAGGTTTCTGTAGGATCTCTAGCTGTTGGAACAAAAGAAGTCAGAAACACATGTAACATACCTGACCAAGATGATTACTACTTCTTCATATTCACTGACTTTAAACTCCCGTGGAGAATTCTGGGCCTTCATCCACTGTCAGACTTTAGCCTTCTTCCAGAACCTCAGTGTTGTGTGCATATCCACTTCACAGATCAGGCTTATTTGTCTGCAGACTCTTGGTTCCTTGCCTCTCAGACAGATGAACTCCAACCATGAAGAATGCCCCCAATTGGTTGACACCTATGAATACATGTTGGGAGTTATTCTTGTTTTCCCCACAATGGGGCCATGAAACCCATCAGGAAAGATAATTACTGTTAATTAAAGATTTACATTATTCTTAGAATTGCTTCTTCTTTAAAGCACCAGTTTTCAAATGGCACAATAAAGGACCTTTTGTGCAATTTTCGCTAGCACTGGAATGGAGTAAATATGGAGCAACATACTTGCAATGAAGTTAAAACCTTAACTTTGACTGCTACCACATCTGTTTTGAATTTAGGCAAGCGTCAAGAAAAAATAAGCCATTTATTTAATGTTAAGTGTGAAATAATGTGCTAAATCTCTCTCTTGTTACCTTCAAACCATAAGGTAAATATTCATATTATTATAATTATATATTAAAATGACGGAATCTCAGTCTACTACCAAACTGCTGTCTATAGCATGTGGGAGATCACACAGCTGTCTATGACATGTGGGAGATCACACAGCTGTATATAGCATGTGGGAGATCACACAGCTGTCTATGACATGTGGGAGATCACACAGCTGTCTATGGCATGTGGGAGATCACACAACTGTCTATGGCGTGTGGGAGATCACACAGCTGTCTATAGCATGTGGGAGATCTCACAGCTGTCTATGGTGTGTGGGAGATCACACAGCTGTCTAGGGAATGTGGGAGATCACACAGCTGTCTATGGCATGTGGGAGATCACACAGCTGTCTATGGCGTGTGGGAGATCACACAACTGTCTATGGCGTGTGGGAGATCACACAGCTGTCTATGGCATGTGGGAGATCACACAGCTGTCTATGGCGTGTGGGAGATCACACAGCTGTCTGATCCAGTACTTTAGCTATAGCTCCTCACTGTGGTATTTCCAGCAAACATAACCTGGTGACAGTGCCTCCTGAATTTGATTTTTTTTTTTTATATCCCAACTGATTTCTCTGTTTAGAAAGCACAAGTCAAAAAATCTCAACTTCACACAGCCTTAAGGTTCAACACAGTACCACCGATATTTGTTACTTTATTTCCCTTAAACTGTTTTCTTTCTTTTGTCAATATTCGCTAGGTATTGCAGTTTATCGGATGATTGGCCGCCAAGCCAGGGCATGCTCAGTCGCTTGATATGTCATGATGTCAAGGTGTCAATGACTCCTTCAATCCATTTTCTTCTCAGTCTTCACCTGCCTCTTGGTGTCATTCTCATTAGAGGGCCAAACAACTTCACTCTATGTTTCTCAACAAATTTGACAATGGGTGTTGTTCCAACAGTTCTTCTGATCACATCATTCTTAGAGCCTGTTATTATATGTAGTTGTATGTGCAATTATCTCACTGTCCAGGTTTTTCTAAGCTGGTCAAGGTTTTCTAGGTATAATCTTTATTTTGTCTTTCATGACCGTCTTTTATTGGGAAGCTAACTAGTTCTGCGTCTTGTCTGCTTTATTTTTCATGATAAATATCTAGACTTATTTGTTTGAAGGGCATTATAAACCAATTCCACATCACTGCTCTATCACTAGCCAAAACATCATCATATCCAGGGAGCAAGGAAACCATTTCTTAATAACTTAAACTTACAGGTTTATATTCTTGGGGCCAGTTTTGACTTTTGAGTTTTGGGTAAATGCATGTAAACCATGTTATGGCTTCATCTTTCTGCCTGCCGCCGATGTTGGATGTGACTTTCAGAAGTTCTCGCGGTGTGTTGGTTGGAAGCAAACACCACCTTTAAAAAAAAAATAGTAACTCGATTAAATATGACAGAAAATATATAAGTAACAATCCTATCATTTTCTCTGGCAAAACACACAAACATATTCCCCATGTGGATTCTGTGGCACCTTTTTAGAGGCAAAAATAATACACCCACTGCACCCCCCCCCCCCCAACCAAACATGTAGTAAAAGACTAATTAGCAGTTTCCTGCAAAGATGGAGTGTACCTGTCTAAGAGGCAAGGAACTAATAAACTGCATACAAATAAGCCAATCTGTAAAACATACACACACACAAAACTCAAGTTTTGGTATAAGACCATCATCATGTAGCAAGACTTTTGCAGAACGTCACTCTCATCACAGTCTGCCTGAAAGAAACTCAGTCTCTTGCCAACTTTCCCGCCTCTTCATATCCAAGGAGTCACTTATATCATCTGCCCACTTTTGTCCAAGTAGGCCCCTGAATCTCTTTCCTGGTATTATGTAGTCTATTATTTTTTCCAATCTGCCGAAGCACCTGATATGGTCAAAATATTTCAGCTTCAGAATAAGACCAAAGACAAGAAATGGAAACAACGAGAACCTATAATATTTGAGATAGTTAAAGTAAATACACACATGCTAGATTTAATTGCCCGGCTTCGCCACAGATAGTGAAAGAAAGTCTTTTTCTCCTATCTTTTACCTCATTTTGGTCTTAACCGCTGCCCTACATGTAAGCCTAATGGAAATAGGTGTCTAAAATAATATATTTAATATTGCAACTTCTACTTCATCTTTGTCTCCATTGCTGCTGTATCTTTAGTCATTGTCCTCCCTATGTACACCCGAGGCATCCCCTGTAATACTAACACCAGTATTTAACAATTTGGGAGACAGACTAATTTATTGTCTCAGACACACAAAGATATGTGGTTTCAAGGAAGATAATGGCGAAATTTTTAAAAACTATCTTTTCAAGAGAAGTAATAAGAGGAAAAAATATTCAAAGGCTTATAACTCCAGCAAAAGTTTACTTGTACTGATTATTGTAATAAATAAAGGAAATTCACATAAAGCTGGCCGCCAGTGTGACTGTTACATTAAAGATTATTGCTAAAACAGCAACATGTGTATTGTTCATGGTTTAGGACAGGGCTATTCAACTAAGTTAACCAAGGGGCCAAACTGTGTGAAATTTGGAACTTCACGGGCCAGAGGCCTGAGCCCCAGCACAGAAAGATCAATAATACAATATAAATGATGA
Organism: Candidula unifasciata; assembly: GCA_905116865.2. Lineage (NCBI taxonomy): Eukaryota > Metazoa > Mollusca > Gastropoda > Stylommatophora > Geomitridae > Candidula > Candidula unifasciata. The sequence goes on along the minus strand of CAJHNH020001507.1, from coordinate 46,178 downwards.
TAATTCACGAGCCACTTGTAGATTTGGCCATTTGAATAGCCCTGGTTTAGGAGGAGTTAACACTTCATTTATTATAAACACAAAATACAGAAAGGGGTTTGGATATATATATATATATATATAGAGAGAGAGAGAGAGAGAGAGAGAGAGAGACAGACAGACAGAGAGTGTGTATGTGCGTGTGTGTGTATATATATAAATATTTTCTAGGAGGGATTAACAATTCATTTATTATAAAAAACACAAAATACAGAAAGGGTTTTGGAGTTGGAGATATATTTAGGGAGTTATTTGAGGTTTCTTGGAAACCGATTTACTCCTTGCCCCAGTATACAAGGAACTTCTTTTGTACCAACGCCTGAAGTGTCTAAGCGACGCTATTCTCCTTGCCAGCTTCTCAAGCGTCCAGATGTGTTAATCTGTGCCTGTATAACTTTCACTTTTCAAGGCATCTGGAAATGTCTCAGTTTTTACATATGCTTGGGTAAGTTAATTATAGTTTACGAGTACCTAGAATGATGTCTGTAAAGTAGTCACTGCTGTAGAGAAATCCATATCGGCTGTGTGATCTCACTTAGTTCGACCGTTCTTGATCGCTAGAGAAGCGGATTCGAACGTAGATCTTCCACTGTACAGACTAAATAGCTTATGCCCTCAATAAACCACCCATACTGATAAACATTTAATACCCTTACAATTGTGTACGTTTTAAACTACTTACAGAATCTGTACATACGAAATGGGGACAGAATTGGGTCAGGGCTTTGTTAATCAAAGTATGTGTGTGTTTGACCCAGATCAATGAGTGCTGGGGCGGTTGGGAAAGCTAGTGAATGCAGGTACTGACAGTAAATATTGGTGTCTGTGTGCAGAGTGAGGGGGATAGGGAGAGTGATATATGTGTTAGACCACTTTATCTATCTCCACTGTATATCTGACTTGCCTTCTCTTGCACTAAACAGACAGATAAATATAGGAGACTTATGTCTTTTGGTCTGGAGAGGCAATCTGAGGAATGAAACAGGAGAGCAGGGAGGAGTCAGCAGATGGGGGTTGATGACTGATGCTTGCTCTGTCTTTCCTGTCAAGATGTTACCCTCTTGGTGATGACTAATGTTGAGTTATTTTCTTGACAGGATGTATATTTTCTGAAGAGCTGGCAGAAGATTCACAGTCCAACCAACATCCACCAACCATCAAACCACCAGAAACAACTTGTTACCCACCAGCTAACACCTGTGAAGGTTCCTGACATCTCCAACATGTGGGAGATGGTACCTCAAACAGCTACCAGTGCTAGAGCTTAATGTGGCTCAAAGACATTGTGTGTCCTTACTGGTGATAGAGACTTGCTAAATACCGGTACAGTTGCTGTATTAGTGAAGTACTCTTACTACTTGATCCAGTGGAGCAGAATTCCCAGAGTCAAAGACAGTCGAATCATCCGGAGCTGAGGGAGGCATCATAGACAGAGAGAAGAGAAGATAAGTCTGATGCTTCGCATGATGTTGTGTTCCTCACAGCTCCTTGTGTCCAGTGATGAGAAGATGTCATCTCCAAGACCTTCTGTCTGTGTAGTATCTTTGTGATTTGGACATGATATCCTGAGATCTGGCATTTTGTCTCACTTTTATATATCTAATTTATATTGATTACATACATTCATTTTCATGGCTGACTTAGGTGTCTCTATTTCACCTTTTTAAGTGTTTAGCAGTTGTGTATGTATGTGTATCTTCATTATATGTGTTAACATGGTTATGATAATGAACTATCATAACCTGGGGGCTTTCTTTAGTAAGTAGTGGGGGTGTCCAGCCAAGTGTGCCTAGAAATATTATATATATATATTGACATATTTTGTAGTGCCAATACTTGAGTTGCCCTACTCCAGAGATAAGTTGATCGTATATTGGCCACGGGGAATCCCTTAGACCAATACGAGCCAAACGACTCAACATAATTATCTCTGAGTGCTGTTGGTTCTGAAGGAGAAATCCTTACATTAGGCACGCGACAGGAGTGATATGTGACAGAACAACATATCCCCAAAAATCTGTGGTCTCGTCGTGGGATTGTTTTGTACACTGTTCAATCTTTAAATTTGCTGGTGATCTTGGCCAGGAGTTGTTCAGTGTTTGTTTTTGTTAACACAGTTGTGACCATTCTGGGTCAGTTCTTAGAGTATACTCCTAGGAGTGATTTGTAATCATTGTGGTGTTTTGTGGTGTTCAAGTACATTGGGTTAGGTACAACCTTGGTTGGTGGTGATAATTTAATCTATTGTTGATTATATTTACATTGTTGGTGACAATATATATTGTTGTGGACTGTTAGATTGACAAGACAGCATGTCGCAGTCAAAAATTTCCATACAGGAATTGAAGGACATGGCTGTCCAGATGGGATTGGAGGGTAAAGAAATGACCGAGTGGATTAAAACCACGGAACGTGAGATGAGGATGGAAGCCCGTGAGGCTGAGAGACTCAGAATTGAGAGCAGAGAAGGAAAGAGACTCCGAAGACTCCGAATTGAATCTGAGAGGATTCAGAAACTGAAAGACTCCGAATTGAGTCTGAGAGGGAGTCAGAAAGAATGAGATTGAGATTGACAGGAGTCAGAAAGAATGAAGTTGGAACAGGAGGTGAGGTTAAGAGAATTGGAACTTCAGGCTCAGAGAGAGGGTAATAGACCCAGATCTCCAACACCTGATATTGATGGTGCATCAACGCACAGTAGCTCAGCTCAAGCGATGAACTTTCCTATGCCAGTCTTCGACCCGAAGGCTGAAAATATTGAACAGTACCTAGACCGATTTGGCAAATTGGCATCTTTGTACAACTTGGAAAGGAACATGTACACGCTGAAGTTGGCTCAAGGTTTGAGGGGTGAGGCATACGAGATTTATCAACGGATGCCCACCGGTACTGAGACTGATTATGATGCATTGTGTCAGGCTTTGCTGAAACGTTTCGAACTTAATGCTGCGACATACAGACAGAAGTTCAGAAATGAGAGAAAGATGACAGGGGAGAACTATCCTCAGTTCGCCAGTCGCCTTCAGGGATATTTGACCAGGTGGAGGGAAATGTCTGGATACTCCTCTTCTTTTGAAGATTTACGGGAGATGATCCTAACGGAACAACTCCGAGAGACATTACCTCGCCCTATGCAAACCTTCCTGACGGAGAATGGTGCTGACAGACTGAGTGAGATGTTGATGTATGCTGAGAGGTATGAGATAACACATAAAGAAGTGTGTATAGGTGGGAAACCCAAGGCCCAGGGCCAAGGGAAAAATAATGGTAATGGTCATAAAACCCATCCAAATGAATCCCCTAAAAAAGAATTCATCCCAAGCACAACCCCAGAACCCCTCAAAAGTTCAGGGAACACAACATAGACAACCCTTTAATGGCCCTAAAAAGCCTTACTGCCATATTTGTAAGAATAATAACCACTGGACTAAGGAATGCAAATCCAAACAGTCAGGGAATTTACAAGTATCAGCTTTGTTGTCTACTGTAGTACCTTCTACCCAGGAACAATTGTACAATGGTTCCAATAGGCCTCCTGTGGTAGAGAGGGTTTGGGCTAATGGATATTCTCTAAATTGTCTGTATGATAGTGGTTTGTCATACGGCTGTGTGGTGAGGCCAGAGTTTGTAAAACCTGATCAGTATACTGGCAGATTCATAGAGCTCCAATGTGCCACATTGGATGCTAAACCTTTAAACTTGCCTATTGCTAAGATTAAGGTCCGTTCAAAGTATGTCTCGGGGGTAATTGAGGCTGCAGTGCTCGAACACTGTACCTTTGATTTAATTCTTGGCGCTACTTATGTATTTTTAGCAGAGCCGAAGAAACCTTCAGAGCATCTTGCTGCGGTGACCACCCGAGCACAACATAAAAGTGCCTTAGAGGATTCTCCTCATGTAAATCCTCTTCCTGAGGAAATTAAGGTGGCCCAAAGTAGTGACCCAACCCTTAAGGCATGTTTTAAAAAGTTAACTGCAAGTCACAATCCCCCTTTGAAGAAAGAATTCTTCATGAAAGGTAAGTTGCTTTACAGATGGGCAAGTGACAAGTATACAGAGCACAGTCAACTTGTAGTACCCAAAACATATAGACAGCAGATTCTCCAGATGGGGCACACTATAGCCTATAGTGCCCATATGGGAATACATGCAACGACACAACGCATTGCCTGTCATTACTTTTGGCCAGGTATGTCAGCAGATATCATGCGTTATGTCAAATCCTGTCCGGAGTGCCAGAAGGTAGCTCCCAAAGGCAGGAATGCACCAGTCGGACTGGGGGAAACCCCTGTCACCTCCACACCTTTTGAAAGGGTGGCGGTCGATTTGGTTGGACCACTTCCTCTCACAAAGAAGAAGAATGCTTACATATTGACCTTGGTCGACTGTTGTTCAGGGTATCCGGAGGCTGTTGCACTTCGGAGGATTGACAGTAAGACTGTGGCAGAGGCATTGATGAGCATTTTCACCAGAGTGGGATTCCCTTCGCAGATACTGACAGACAATGGATCTCAGTTTAAAGGGAAACTAATGGAGGAAGTGTTTCAGATAATCAAGTCTCAACACATTTGCACCAGTCCATACCGACCCCAAGCGAACGGCCAGAATGAGCGGTTCAATGGAACGTTGGTATCGCTTCTGAGAAGATTAACCCAGGAAAAGCCAGAGAGGTGGGACGAGTATCTGTCTGCAGCACTATTCGCCTACCGGGAAGTACCCAATGCCTCTACTGGATTTCCACCTGCGACCTTGGTGTTCGGAAGACCCATTTCTGGACCCTTGGCCATTCTCAGGAAGACATGGACAGACGAGGGGGCAGATGATTCCTTGAAAACCATATCACAGTATGTGCAGGAACTCAAGGAAAGGTTAAAGCTAGGGTGGGACCTGGCTAAAGAGAACTTGATTCGTGCACGTAAGAGGTACGCTGCACATTTCAACCGGAAGACGAAGGAACGATGTCTTGAGGTTGGAGATAGGGTGCTTTTGCTGCTACCATCAGGGAAGTCTAAGTTAGAGTTAGCTTGGGGAGGCCCTTATACGGTGGTAGAGAAGATATCCAGGATCCATTATAAGATCAACATTAAAGGTAAGTCAAAGGTCTATCACATTAATCTCCTCCGGAAATACAACGAGAGAGAGGTAAGTGACACACCGACCCTCTTGACACTTTCTGTAGCTATGGAGGTGGAAGGTGGAGAAGCCACAGCTGTGGAATATCCTCTTCACCCCAGGGAGACCTATAAAGATGTAGAGGTTAACCCAACTCTCTCTGTCTCTCAGAAACAAGCTATAGGACAACTCTTGTCAGAGTATAACTCTGTCCTGAGAGTTAAGCCAGGGCAAACTTCATTATTGGAGTATGATACGACATTGGTTCCTGTTGAGCCTTTCAGTCAATGCCCTGTGCAAGCTCCTCTTTTTAAAGAGGAATGGAGTAAACCTCCAGACCATCAGGAGGACCAGAAGGTGAAGAATTTTCAATTCACACCAGGGTTCCTTCCTGTGTTTGTTGGAGCACATAGTGACGAGGGGAGGATTATCCTTCCGAACCTCGCGAAGGATCAGACGGGAGGGATTATATCCCACATGCCTCGACGACCTTCCTGTGTGACTACTGATGTAGGAGACACACCGGTATATTTCCTGAATATGACAGGAGTACCAGGATGGTGTGTAGGTTTATTCAGCCAACCCGATCGGGGGGTTCGGTCTGAACCTACATCTTTGCATGTACCTGGCAGGGATCAGTGATACATGGATGGAGTCATCAGTCTTAGGTCTTCAGGGCCATCGACTGATTCTATATAGATTCCTTGTTCAGTAGTATTGTATAGTGGTCATAGGTTTCTCTATTTTCACATGAATTGTCATTATTGTATATATTTCATCTGTCTCTGAGAGGTTGGTTTGGTCAACCCTTTGATTCAGAGCAGATTTCTTGAGCCGCCATCCCTTGTCTGATAATTCACAGACTGAAGGTGATGAGCAAGCTGAAAGTAGTGAGTCCATAGATGTGTAAATGGCTGATCATTTTTCATTCGCGTAGTACGCTCTTCCCTTTGGGGGGGGGGGGGGGGGGGGGGTACTGTCGTGAAATGATAGCCATTACGCATCGGTCTGTAAGGCTGATAACCTGTCTTACCTGTAATCTGCACAAAATTCAAACTTGGACTCGCCCAGAAATATATAGTCCCTTATATCTATATATATAGGCCTGTATTGGACAACATTATTATGTCTGCCTTTTCTGGTTACTTTAACTAAACTCCACTTTTAAATGTATATCTCTTGGAGATATATTTAGGGAGTTATTTGAGGTTTCTTGGAAACCGATTTACTCCTTGCCCCAGTATACAAGGGAACTTCTTTTGTACCAACGCCTGAAGTGTCTAAGCGACGCTATTCTCCTTGCCAGCTTCTCAAGCGTCCAGATGTGTTAATCTGTGCCTGTATAACTTTCACTTTTCAAGGCAATCTGGAAATGTCTCAGTTTTTACATATGCTTGGGTAAGTTAATTATAGTTTACGAGTACCTAGAATGATGTCTGTAAAGTAGTCACTGCTGTAGAGAAATCCATATCGGCTGTGTGATCTCACTTAGTTCGACCGTTCTTGATCGCTAGAGAAGCGGATTCGAACGTAGATCTTCCACTGTACAGACTAAATAGCTTATGCCCTCAATAAACCACCCATACTGATAAACATTTAATACCCTTACAATTGTGTACGTTTTAAACTACTTACAGAATCTGTACATACGAAATGGGGACAGAATTGGGTCAGGGCTTTGTTAATCAAAGTATGTGTGTGTTTGACCCAGATCAATGAGTGCTGGGGCGGTTGGGAAAGCTAGTGAATGCAGGTACTGACAGTAAATATTGGTGTCTGTGTGCAGAGTGAGGGGGAGAGGGAGAGTGATATATGTGTTAGACCACTTTATCTATCTCCACTGTATATCTGACTTGCCTTCTCTTGCACTAAACAGACAGATAAATATAGGAGACTTATGTCTTTTGGTCTGGAGAGGCAATCTGAGGAATGAAACAGGAGAGCAGGGAGGAGTCAGCAGATGGGGGTTGATGACTGATGCTTGCTCTGTCTTTCCTGTCAAGATGTTACCCTCTTGGTGATGACTAATGTTGAGTTATTTTCTTGACAGGATGTATATTTTCTGAAGAGCTGGCAGAAGATTCACAGTCCAACCAACATCCACCAACCATCAAACCACCAGAAACAACTTGTTACCCACCAGCTAACACCTGTGAAGGTTCCTGACATCTCCAACATGTGGGAGATGGTACCTCAAACAGCTACCAGTGCTAGAGCTTAATGTGGCTCAAAGACATTGTGTGTCCTTACTGGTGATAGAGACTTGCTAAATACCGGTACAGTTGCTGTACAGTGAAGTACTCTTACTACTTGATCCAGTGGAGCAGAATTCCCAGAGTCAAAGACAGTCGAATCATCCGGAGCTGAGGGAGGCATCATAGACAGAGAGAAGAGAAGATAAGTCTAATGCTTCGCATGATGTTGTGTTCCTCACAGCTCCCTGTGTCCAGTGATGAGAAGATGTCATCTCCAAGACCTTCTGTCTATGTAGATCTTTGTGATTTGGACATGATATCCTGAGATCTGGCATTTGTCTCACTTTTATATATCTAATTTATATTGATTACATACATTCATTTTCATGGCTGACTTAGGTGTCTCTATTTCACCTTTTTAAGTGTTTAGCAGTTGTGTATGTATGTGTATGCGTAGATTGGGCCACGGGAAATCCTTAGACCAATACGAGCCAAACGACTCAACATAATGCTGGTGGTTCTGAAGGAGACCACTGGGCATGAAAAAAGCCCCTTCCGGGTGAATTTTGTTTAATTCCACATGACTCTTAGATCATTCTGCTGTAGTCCTCGCCAGACAGCGAGATGCTGACCACATCAATTGTCACGGTCCAATTGGTCTTAAAAAAATATACTGAGCAGCTGGACTTGGCATGAAAAAAGCCCACAAATTTGTTTAACTCTTATATTCTGCTGTATCTCGCCAAGTGAATACGACAGAACTGCCATCAACATATACTGAAGGACTTCTTCACCGGCTGTAAGCTCCAGAGGAAAGTTCCAGTTGTTCGGCTATTTCTAAACTCTGGTCTCGTTACAGAACTTGACTTTTCCATGCATATCTGTTTAGAGGTCTCTTATTTGTATGCAGACTGTTGGTTCCTCGCCTCTCAGGCAGATGCACTCCGACTTCAAAGGAAACTCCCCTAATTAGTCACCATGTACAACATGCTTGTTAGGAAGGCTGGTCAATTTGTTTCCCAAATAGGGGACCCAGGAACCCACACAGGGGATTTGCAATACATGGTTTGTGTCAATAATTGTGCTGAATCAATTCTTCCCTGTCCAATTCTTCTTAATAACTGACACACACAAAAGCCCCTAAGACCAAAAACACATCCTGTGAATTTGAAAACACAACATACATGTTAGCATTTTGTGTGTGCGCTACCCAATGCGCTACCACAATCCTCAAATCATGTGTAGGGTAGCCAGTGAATATACAGAGGTCCTGAAGAGTCGAGCAAATAAACAGAACTGCTGAAGGAAGAAGCAAACAAGTGAACTATTTCAGATATTAAAAGACATAAGACATGTAAAAATCATTCTGGAGGGACAAGTTGAAGATAAGCAAGCAAGAGATAGACAGTGATGCAAGTAGGAAAATAACAATAGATGGACAAACAGTAGACTGAGAGAGCGTACATTCATTGCGGCAAATCGTCACCAAGAAGAAGGCACCTGATTGATTGATAAATATTTGGTGGTTTGTTTTGTTTAATGGCTATGTTTTTAAAACAAAGATTTTCTTTAATAACAGAGTGTTGAGAGCTAAGAATTAACATCACAGAACTTCTCCTCATCTTCAGCAGCCCATGAAAAGTTCCAATCCCAAAGGTACTATTAACAGTCGTGAGTGTATATTTCTATCGCCTTTCCCATGAGTGTTGAATGTCGGCCATATCCCCGGATCACTCCTAGCAGCACCATTTTCCTCAAACAATGATGATCTATTTGTGCTTCTGCACTGGTCACTTGCTCCCAAATTACCCTTAAAACATCTAGTTTGTCATACATCAATTCACCACCCACTGGTGTAGAATCAGATAATCAGCTAATCTGTTCATTTCCCAACTCCTCCTGCATGCACCGCAGAAAATAAATATATCTAAGTATACTTAAATGATGTTATGTCATTTAGTGTCACCAAAATATTTCAGTTACCTCTTTTTTTTTTCAATTCTGTGACACAATAGGGTAAGTGGGGCTATAACAGAAACATAACGATGTGTGCATGGACACACAACTCACCTATATGGAGGTCTGCGGTGCTCTCCTGAATATTTAAACAAATCATCTTGGAAATATCTTGGCACTTCATAATCTTCTAACAGTCTCCGGCGCTTTGGATGCTGAAAGGGTTACATATTTTAAAATAAACTTTCATTTTGATTAGTATGACCAAAAGTACATTCCACAAATCTGAAAAAGTATGGATCTAACCAACTGTCAAACACTGCCTTCTCCACTTTCAACTTTCCACTAAAAGAGCCTCATTTTGTCATCAACATCAAGTGCCTTGCTGGCAGCATGGTCTAGCATTCATTATTCACTGTCCTGTTGTGATATACAATTTACAGATCTGGCTTATTTGCATGCAGACTGTTGGTTCCTTGCCTCTCAGGCAGATGCACTCAAAATTCGAAGAAAACACCCTTACTTAGTCGCCTTTTACCATATGCTTGCTAGATAGTGGGTCTATTCTCCCCACTCCCTAAAATGGGATCCAGAAGAGGACGTCGACTAACTAATTACTATTGACTTTAAAATCAAACAAAAACACATCATACAGACACCTACCTCCCCATAACTGCTGTCAAATATATACAGAGGGCTATCATCCTTCGTGTGTTTCATGTACTCAACAAAATATTTCATTTTAATCTTCACGGAGTAGCCTTCGTCGTCTTCTCCACATTTGAAGCGCTGGTTGCGGTACTTTTTAGCCAGGCGCTAGAAGGAAATAACATCAGTTAAATACAACTAATGATCATATAAAATTGTTATCTAAAAAATAAGAGGCAAGTGGCACACATGTTGGTTTTACACTGCACCCACAACTTAATTATCGATCAAGTGCCATCTTCACAATAAAAGTTGGCTGCAACAGCTCTCCACTACATGCTGTCTTTCGCCCTGGATATACTCTCTCTCATACTGCTGTTTGTATAACTCTTGATGTTATCCTCCCATATGTATCACTGTCTGACTCTTACTTCCAACACGTTTTTTTCGTAAGAATGTTATGTCTTTTCTTCCCTGCGTTCACCATTTGTAAACTCCAGTCGAAATTTTCGGTTTTTTGTCCATTTTGGAAACTACTGGTCTTGCTCCAGAACTTAAGTTTTGCTTGCATATCCATTTTATTTATTTGTATGCAGACCTCGCCTCACAGGCAGACACACTCTAAGTTATACCTTTCAATATGGCCCACAAAATTGACTGCCTTTTTCTTTTATTATTTCTTTCACCAATAATAGTTATATTCTAACCATAATAGAAACAACCTCCCTATACTGTGTCCCCCCCAAAAAATTAATAACCTTCATATATTTTAATGACTCAGCCTAGCTGTGAACCACAAAATAACATGCCATCTGTCCTTTTCAGGGCTAATGCAGAAGAACCCTAACCGCTGGCACAGTAAAGGAGTGCACTAATCAGGAATTACCTATAAAATCTCAGAGTTCAGCATCCAACAATCTACTACGTTTCTTACCCGTAAATTCCATTTATAAGATGCTGCCCAGTCTTTCTGGCAATTCGTGATGACAACCGGTGTGTACGTCCTCTCATATTTCTCTCTAAATTCTTCTGTACTCATCTGAGAAGCATCTATCCTTTGTACATTATCTTTTACTAGTTCCTTACGAAGGTCAAAGGTCTCTGCATAGTTATGAGTATACCAGCCATTGGAATCCTTACACAGCTCTGAAAAGTGAACAATAAGTATACACAAAATTAGCTGCCGGAGTAAAAAACTAGTTGTGCATGTTTTTTTTATTAAAAAAACAAATAATTTAATTACAAGGAAAGGGTTAGACTCAGACTATATTAAGCAGCCCTTTATACAAAGTTGTGTTAGGGTTTTGACAGATCATTCTTTCTTCTTTTCTTTCTGTACTGTTGTTTGTTTGCATTCACTAGCTGTAAACCCGGGCGGAAACACAATTTATGTTTGTAGAGGAATGACATAAGATCATGAATATGAATGATGTATTTGAATTTATATTGTTTATTCAGCGTGGAAGATTGTGATTGTTAAATTATGCCATCAGATTATTTATGTGTAATTTGGCCTCAAGGTAATATTTCCTTGAGCTTTCTTTTGCTATTTGTTGTGTTGCGATCCCTGGACTGTTACTGCAGGGTGAACTAGTTGTGAGGCGATTGTGAAACTGAATAAACATTGACTTTAGCATCAGCTGTTTGTTTGCTGTGTTTGTGTTTGGATATGTTGAACTGTAAGTCGATGTGCAATTGTGAAGTCTGCAGATGTCTGGAGCCAAGAAAGTGATAGAAAGAGAGACACTGCAGCTTTGTTCCAAGACCTGAGTAGCATGTGTGCATCTGTTTTACAGGTGTTGCTTAGTTGTATGCACACTGTTGGTTCCTTGACTCTCAGGCAGATGCACTCTTGACTTTGAAGGAAGCTCCCCATTTAGTCGACTCTTATGACATGCTTGTTATGGAGCAGTGGGTCTATTCAACCTCCCAATGAGGCCCTAGAACCCGTACAGAAAAACAGATAATTTAATCATAAGGAAAGAGGTGGCCCCCATTTCTCATTACAACAGAACAGTCACATATGGCTAATATTCTCTTCTGGTTATAGACAACAACAAAGTTTTAATTTAATTCAAGGAAAGAGGACTAGACTCAGTCTATATTTAGCAACCCTTTACGCAAGGGGTAGTCAACCTCCTTTGGTCCGCGGGCCGAATGTATAATTACCAATCTGGTCAGGGGCCATATAGAAAAAAATGCATTAGAAATATAACATCATATATTTGTAGGAATATCTTATGTAGATATCTGAACTTGTTTTTGTTTTTCTGCATATTAACCTTTCATTTTTGTCTTCTGTTATTTTGTGAGCTCGACAAGCAGATTATATAGTAATTTTATACCAGCCTCTGAGGCCAGTGGGAGTCGCAGTGGCGTTGGCGGCTAGATGCCTGCCTGCAGTTCAGAAGGTCATGGGTTCGCACCCTGACGGAGCCAGACCTTTTTTCAAAAAATGACCTTGACTCCCAGGTCGACAGCCTTCAGTAGGTACCAGGTGCAGTCCTAGGAAGTAAAGGTGGCCAGCATGATGCTAAGCACAAAAAACACCAAGTGCGATTAGTCTATAAAAATATAGATCAAACCCTATATTCCCAATATACCTAAAGGCGTGGAAAAAGGAGCTTTACTTTTACTCGCAGGCCAGTAAAAACTGCTTGTCCATAGTTTGCTCACCCCTGCTTTACAAAATGCATGCATTCTTATTTCCAGGAGAATGTTATGCTATCACAAACGATGTAATTTCACATAGTAGTAAGACTTGCATTCATTTTAAGACACACAAAGTTGAAGTTTAAAAGTCCAATTCACATATTTAAAAAGTTACTTAATGACAAGACAAAAGATCAATAACTGATTGTACTACCTGGTCTTGCTTTTGATTTTGCTTCCCTAATACGTTTACGAGCTCTGTGTTCCATCAGTTCTTGAAATATAAATTTCCAGCACCTTCTGGCTGTCTGTAACAACACAAATTTCATATATATATATATATATATATATATATATATATATATATATATAAAGATGATCTTCATTAAATCATTCAACCACAAATACTTTGGTTAAGAAAATCGGCTCTTCTTGCAATAACGGTCGCTAGTTAAGCGGTGACGGCCGCTTCGTCGGAGTTCAGTCCCCTGGCTGCAGTGCAATTACGGAGTGGAAAAGAGGGAACGAAACAAATGACATAATTAGGGCTAGGGTTAGGTGTAGGGTAACACATGTAACGTTGAGTACTCACCCATAATGACGGTCGCTATATCTGATAATTTTGACAGGAGTTCCAAATATTGGCCGAAAATGTGCTGCTTGTGGCAGTGGCGCCAATGGAACTCTGCTAAATATGACGGCAATAGCGACCGGCTAGTGCCCAACTGGTGCCGAATTTTGCGTTTCAGTAAATAGCCATATTGAACTCAATTTGTTCTGTGATTTGTGCCTTGTCCACTCCGTAATTGCACTGCAGCCAGGGGACTGAACTCCGACTAAGCGGCTGTCGCCGTCCAAGTAGCGACCGTTATTGCAAGGAGAACCAGAAAATCAGAGACATTTCTTAAATTAATCTAACAAGCAACATCAGTACCTACCAGCATAAATCTCTACCATTTGAATGCACTGAGTTATGCAGGCCAAAAAAAAACATTGACATCTTGATGAAATAACAACTTGGATGAGGTTCTCATTTTAATAATATTCAATTAAATAATATTATCAACTCTTTCCTGCCAGCCTATAGATACTTTATGATTGTGTTAATGCCCTGATAAGTTCTAGTTTAAAGCAGCCAAAGTTTGAGTAGAAAATAGTCACAATATACAACAGAAGTATAACAAACTAAAAAGTAATTTCACATAGATTCTTTTTATTTCAAGTAATTTTAAATACTTACTTCCATTTGAAGAAAAAAAAAGTTAGTTGCATAGCATTCGCAGGAAATGCAAAACTAATTCCAGCTTTTTTCAGCTTTTGAGGGGGTTTTTTTAGTCAAATTTTAAGTTCAGTAGTTTGCCATCACTACTGAACGGTCAGCTCTCCAGACCACTGTCGAAACCAGCGTAAGACAAATTGTCCACAGCTGGGGCTGAACCTGGCACCACGGCATTACGAAGCATGTTCGCAACTCCTAGGCCACAAACGCCAATACTTGCCATTCCACACAATATTAATGTGCAGAATGGCAAATATTTAAAAACCTTGAAATAATATGAACAAATACTCTACTTTTAAAGATAACTGATAATTTCTATAAATGGATGAAGTGGGTAATGTAGCCCCTTTACAAAATTATAGGGGGAAAGGTGGGGAAAGGGCATGGTTTCTTTGGGACCCCAATGTTTTTTAGCCTAATTTGGGGTAGGGGTGGCTGAAGTGATCTTAGCCCCAGCTAATTTTTGTTTAGGTGGTGAGGAGGGCGTGGCCGACCTTTTTTTCTGTTGCCAGATGTATGTGTCCAAAATATCAACTGTTATTTAACATGCCCATGTTTCTCTCTCTCTCAGCAAATTAAGCATGGACAATTAATTCACTAAAATATCATCTTTGCTTATTATAAGTTATAACCGAAATAAAAACTCGAGTGAGCAGCATTTGGCGTTTGTTTCATTAGTGGCCACCTAGGACATGAGTCAGGTAGCTGAGAACTGTATTCAGTACTAATACTAATATCGACAGTACTGACTACTGTCATTTCATTACATTACATAAAAATTATTTAATTTACACATATGTTGATATGTATTTGTCATTTTTGCAACCAACTGTGATGGACTTAATTCCTGACACACTTGTGTAATCATTCAAATAATAGGCTATCCTCCAAATACCGGTCCCAAATTATGGAGGCCAAAATTATACCTTAACAGGGCCTCAGTCACATGTAAATTGTGGACCTCTTCCGGCGACTACGTAACACAGCATACCGCTATCTAGTTAAGCCCCGCTGTGCACGTAGAAGGCGGATACTCTCAGCGGTAGGGTATGCTGTGTAGTCGCCGGAAGAGGTCAGCAATTTACATGTGACTGAGGTCCTCACAGTTTCTTCTTTAAAATAATAAAACGTTTGTCTGAATAAAGTAAACATTAGTACTAGTAATAATGTTGTATACGTACCTCGAGTTTACAATAACTCACTATTTACTCAAACAAATCCCTGTCACAGTTACAGAACTACAACTCAACTGAAGACCGTTCACAAAACTCCAGCATGCCATACAATTCTGGAAACATACACTTACAGTGAACGCAGCAAACTTTGAAAAACAACCAACAAAAGCCACGACATAACTCTTAGAGACAGACGCAGAACTTTACCAGAAGATGGCTCTCTCCAAGTATATTCTAAATGTTCAGCTGCCAATAAATATATTTATGTCAGAGTTGTGTACGTTATGAGCGTTGTACCACTTTAAAGTGGATTTGAATACTTGTGTTTACCGTGCAGAGATTTCATGTTTGAAGTAATTTCTGGACACTGACCAGGCGAGATATTCAAGGCGCGTTTTACAGCCAAATATCGGTTTGCTTGTTTGTTAATTTCCGCGTATAGAAGAATAGTCTAACAACGCGTTAAATTATCAAACTTATCATATTTTAGGGTTGTTAATACAATATTGTTAACATTAAAGTTAAAATTTTGCAGGCTTAAGTATTTATTATAAAAATGTCACTTTAGACTAAAGAAAAGTTTCCTTTCACTAGTCACCACTAATTTGTCAAATCAAAAACTGTAATCCTACGGCACCGCCTTCTCTAGATAAATAGAGAAGGCCGTGTCCTACAGCATTATCTTCTTTACGCCTTTTTCAGGACGTAATTTTTTGTTATTTGAAGCCCCACTCTGGCTTTTGCCAGGGGCCGCAATATAGGCAGGCCATCAATATGGCCAATTGTCTGAACGCGGTTTCTGGGACCTCTCCACGGTGATCCTCATCCACATGGTGGCACTTTGTGTCATCGGGTGTTTATCGCTTGTGTGATGTCCTGGTGGGGTAGACAGTCAGTCAGTCCTACGGCATGGCTTAGAGCAGGACCATTCAAGTGGCGGCCCGGGGGCCAAATTTGCCCCGCAGAGGCCTAGCAAATGTCCCGCAGATCATTGCTAGCTATATTGTGTTATTGAATTGTCTACGCTCTGGCTCGTGGCGACCCCCATTTTCCTAATTTGTGGCCCTGAATAAACGTAGTTTAATAGCCCTGGCATTGAGATTAGCGAATGCGCTTAACAGTTTCATTATCCTCGACGTACTAAGGCTCTTTTCCTGTAGTGGGCTGGGGAGTTGAGAACCAACATCATAGGACGCTGGACACTTCGTCTTCAACTTCAAGCGCAGAGTTCCAATTCCGATGGTACCAGTAACAGTCTGAGTGTGTCCGTCTCATCAATCCCCTGAATGTTAAGCGACGTCCAGATCCACTGGCCACTCCTAACACAGTGATTATCTGTTTGGGCCTCGATTTATGTCTAAGTGGCACAAAACCAGCCAATGTATAATACTGTTCATTTCCCAGCACACATAAATGATCTGGGAAAAATATCCAAAAGGTGCTAACTATCCAGGACCTCTGAAGCTATGCTTGCCACTCTGCACGGAGCACACCGGTTTCCACCTTTTTCAACATGCTCTGTAAGTCACTTACAATCCCGACAGCTGGTTCTCAGACCAGCGGCAGGCTGCAGTTATCGTCTCCACCTCCATTCTCAAACTTGATGCTGTATTGTATGCCAGGCTTTGTTGCACAAAGCGACGTCCTTCGTTTTTGCTATGAAAACCAATCCACTTCTTCTCCTTGTCAACACAAAGCCATCTGCATATATAATCACATCACCTTGGTTGGAATTGTCATAAATCATTTGTTGAGCTTCTGATTCTGCAAATGTGATTAGAACCCTACACAAGTATGATTGTTGCTCGCACACTCTGACCCACTACCCTCCTCAACCAGTATTCTCAAGCCTGCACACGTGTCTAATTTTGTCTTCAGCTTGTACCATTGAAGACCTTTCTGTTTTCAGTCTCTGATCCTTAGCTCTATCAATGGCGTCAACAGAAGATGCTTCTTGTCTTCGGCTAATCTAAGAGATGACTTTACTTGCAGAACTTTGAGCCTATCTGTAATAGTCGGTAGTGCCAGTATATATCGCATAAATGCTACTGAGGCATTTCTTGTAAATCCCAAAATTACCTACACGGCTTTGTTCTGTGTACGTTCGAGTTGCATCAACTGACTCTTAGATACAGTAAGCATTCAGAGCCCATAATATATTACCAAGACGATTGCACGATGGAACATTGTGAACAGCATCCTTTGTTTTATATTCAATGCTGTCCTAATCTTGGATGCATTGATTCCTTTTTGATATTTTAATACAGCTATATCCACGTGATCCCTAAAGTGATACGCTGTGATATCCTGTAGTGGTTGGTTTAGAAAAGCTATACACCTGCCGTTTACTACCTCGGATGAGAAAGGAGGAGGCGGTTTTGGCGTAGGGCCAGCTCCTGCACCCTGTAAAAAATCATTTGTTACAGAAGCTTGCTGGGAAGGATGCCATTCAGGTAAACAAATGAGTCAAGTGTTGTATGATACACAGAGTGCATGTATGACGGTGATGGATGAGAACCGCTCTACGGAATTCAGTGGCCAGACTTGCATACTACTTGACTCAAAAATATTCACTAAAATAATTGTTTGTTGGTATGTTAGGACTATAGCGAAATCAACAAAATCCGCCAATATGACAGAAGAAATGAAGAGATATTAACTAGATATTTTAGGGTTAAGTGAAGTTAGGTGGCTAGCAGCCGATATAAAAGTGGTTAGTGGGTTTACCCTTACATACATACTCAAGAAGATAATTTGGAAAGCACACGGAAGAAGTGGGCAATATGAGGACATCTAGGAGGACAATATGAGGACATCTAGGAGGACAATATGAGGACATCTAGAGCTGTGAAATGTCTGCTGGAAGGGGAGCCTATTTCAGACAGAATAATTAAAGCTAGGTTTAGTACTAGACATATTAAAATTACCATCATTCAATGTTATGCCCAAACTAATGATGCCGAGACCGAGGATAAAGAAATATTTTATGACCAACTGCAGCATCAAGTAAATACACTTTATATTCAAGACCTAGTGGTAGTAAATGGGAGATTTTAACACAGAATTAGGTAGTAAAAATATGGAAAGAAAGGAGTTAACATAATTAATGAATATGCAGTTGGGTGACAGTCTGGTATCACATTCCATATACCAATGTTTATGATGTTACTGACATTTACTTTCTCTACAGTAAATGGTGAAAATATTGGGGTGACTGCAGTCAAGCTAATACAAGGAATTCCAGGAAAAATTTAACTAAAATGCTTAACCAAATGGAAAAGCAGAAAAACGTGCACAAAAACAAGACAAATAACGTAACGTTTCACACGGGCAGCCTTTGTCAAACCACGGCCAACTCTAGATATACAGCCGGACGTGGTCAAACATTCAATGAACTACACAAACGTAACAACGAGGAGAGATTTGATTTGATTTGTTTTGATTTGATTCGAGAACCGACATCACAGCACTCGGGGCATTCCCATAAGCGCTCCGTCCCCATCTTCAGCAGCCAGCGAAGAGTTCCGATACTAATGGTGCCAGTAGCTTTTTGATTAAACGTCCGTCTAGCCTTTCCTCTGAGCCTTGAGCTTCTGCCAGAACCTCTCGTCACCCCCAACTGCATCAATCTCACCAGACTGTGGTGATCCATCTGCTCATACGCATTGTACACACTCTCCCACAAGGCACTAACCACGTCTGCCTTATCATGTGGCAGTATTCCACCAAGTTGTGCAGAGCCAGCCAGTCTGTCCGCCTGTTCAATTCCCAACACACCGGCGTGACCCGGTGAAAAAATCCAGACAATACTCCTCACTCGTGTCCTCCGCAGCGAAGCATGCCACTCTGCACGAAGCATACCTGTTTAGATATTCCTCAGCATGCTTTCTGAATCAGTTACAATTACAATGTGTGTGTGTGTCGTGTTCTCTAGCCAGCGGAAAGCTGTAGTGACCGCCTCCACCTCCATTCTTAAGCTGGACGTTGTGGTATCATATGCTAGGCTCTCCTGCACCAAACGTCGACCATTAACTTTTGCTAAAAAGCCCCAAACACTTCTTTTGCCTCTTGACACTGAACCGTCTGTGTAATCAAATCCTCTGAGCGAGCATTATCTTGAATTAATTGCTGAATTTCCACATCTGTGGCACCTGCTGGCCATCTGCATTCCCGGCTCAGCGTGATTATGACTCTACACAAGTCTGAATGCTCAGGTGGCACTTTGACCCACTCCTCTCCTCGCCTAATGTTCTCAAGGATGCAAACCTGTCTGATTGTGTTTTCTGCCAGAGCCATCCATGACCTCCCTCTTATCAGCCGCTGACCCTTAACTGCACCCAGAGCTTCATGCAGAGGGTGGTCTGTGTCTGAAGCTATCCTGAGATATGACTTCGCCTGCATCACCTTGTGCCTACCTGCAACCGTCGGCAAACCAAGGATGTATCGCATACATACCACTGGGGTGTCTCTGATGCAACCCAGAATGACCCACATAGCCGCGTTCTGTATGCGCTCTAGTTTGTCCATCTGACTCTTTGAGACGGCAAGCAGTCCCAGGCCATAATCCACCACTGGCAGGATCAGGTCAACAAAACAACAACGAGGAGAGAAGAGTATTCAGCTCTCTAAGGGGTGATGTGAGCAACGTTTTTAAAAAAAATGTGAAGTGAAATAAATGAAAAAAAAAATAAAATAAACAGTATGGAAAAAATATAGTCGCAAAAAAAATTTATATTGGTAATATATAATATAATAGTGGGAATAAAAGAAATACAAATGATAATGATACATAGGTGATACTGATAAGACATAGAATAAAGTAATAATATGAAATAAAAGAAAAGAATTAACATTTAAAATGTGACAAGAGTGAATCTGTTTAGATGAAGGTATGTTGGATATTGATACCACCTGGACTATGAACGCCTAGACTGTGGATGAGGCGATTTTCCAAAGCAAGGCGCGTAGTACGATCGTTATAGCAAGATTTTAATGCTGTGACAAATATATCATCTTTACCTCTGTGGTCAGAGCTGTTAAAATGGAGAGTGATTGGTTCAAGTGTCTTAATATTAATAGCCCTGACCACAGAGGTAAAGATGATATATCTGTCACAGCATTAAAATCTTGATCTGGCATTTGGTTAAGCTTTGTAGTCAAATTTACCAGGGATTTCGGTTTCTTATACAGTAGCTGGATAACGGTCGGTTATCACCCGTTGAACGCGGTGATTCCGTTAGACAACCCTCCCCCTTCCCTAACAATATAGTCCGAATACGACTGGTTTAAATTCATGATTTTCTAGGGAAAATACAGTAATGGTTTTCCCTCGACTTCCTCCGATTTGTTTATGGTTTAACCTCAAAAGGCTTTTTCTAAAGAGACATACCCTGCAAGGCAACGAGGGGGGGGGGGGGGGTATAATGTCGCTTCTTACCCGCCGATGCCCATGTCAAGCAGTTTTGAGGTATTTTTAAAAGCTTGCCGTCTCACCAGCTAACTCACCTCCTCTCAATGACCACCGTCTGTTTTCAGCCACGGCCGCTTATTAAATATGTTCGCGGCTAACCTCTCTATCTAGAGGCTGTTCCAACATCTCCCACCCGGTGGACGCACCTAGTAGTAGGACAGAACATTCTGTGCAATGAATCCATGTCATTGGAGTTTAAAGAAAAAATTCTTACAGGCTATATAGAGCCACTTTCATCATATGATCGTGAATCCAGGACAACCAATATTGTTTATTGAAGTCTCGGACATTTGATTTTTACATAAGAATCCTAAGAATTCATTGGACAGCCACAAAGAGCAACCTAGATGTTTTGAAAGAGGCGAGGGCATGCAGATAGCAAATCTCAAACATCAGAAAGAGAAAGTCATTATTATTTGGTCTTTTTACAAGAAGAAGGAAACTGGAACATGTTGTGACCACTGGAGAGATCTGTGGAAAGAGAGTCAGAGGAAGACAACATGAGAAGGTTCCTGACATCCTTTTGCCTGTGTCAACACAGGAACTGATTGATACACGCAGTTGCCGATCACAGATTGTTGAGAGGCATGAATGCCAACACCAGTCGGCACGACACTTGACGATGATGATAAGTGACGTCATCAACATTGTCTTTGCGTAAGACGTCATTTCGTACACTTCCGGTGAATAACATCTACTCTACATTCTCTAGGCAGACTTGAGTCCTAGGTTTGTTTACACCTTTATAGATAGAGAGAACGAACGAACGAACGAACTTTTTTTGTAAAGGGTCACCAATTGTTGGAAGAAAACTAGCATGACTCGACACGGAAGAAACTGTACGGCCGGCACTGTCTATACCTACCATGAAAGGAAAAAAGATGCACAAGCTTCTGGCTTTGGGTCACTATCACTTCGTTTTGGAAAGGATGCCGTCAAGGTAATTTATTTAAAAAAATATTCACATTCAGGTAATTGAGAATGATTAAATTTAATTACAGCTGTATTTTTAATTTATGATTTATATAATTATATGTTATGTATGTTGTCATATTAATTAGAGGTTGACCATACATTCACACAAGCGATGGATGGTTGGAACTTCAACACATCAGTTCAGTTCAGTCCAAGCACCAGCACATCTGTGTATAAGTGTATAAGTAGTTAAGTACTCTAACAATAGCTGCACATACCAAGACTCTCACCCGAAGTTTCTTCACAACCTGAAGACGCTCAAACTACTGAGATGTAGAACAGAACAAACAAGACTAGAGAAGAAGACACATTTTATTCTAACTATAGGCTTTTAAATTTGTAGCAAAATAAAATGAAACATTTTATGCACCTAAAAAAAAACAACTCAACTGTACAATTAGAAATTAATCAGAACTGTTATTTAAATTGCTTATTTACCTATGACACATTGACTTTATTTTATTCTTTTGTACTGTATAGATAGCATTAACGGCTCTCCTCCGAACTTCTACCCCCGCATTATGGCGGCCTGAAATATACGTTCTGGGCTCAGTCCAATAAAAAATGCAGACTTTCTGCCAAGGAACAAATCGCGGCAAAACTAGGATTACTTGACAATTTCAAGAGACGCAACATTGCAGAAGATAGTAGCAGACGATAAAAGCGACAGTGACAATGTCGAGCGTTTCTGCAGACGATACTAGCAGACGATAAAAGCGACCGTTGACAATTTCAAGACATTACTGACGATGAAAGCAATATGGTGGGTAGACCACGCGCTCCCACGCAGATTAGCAATACTGTTCTTCCGATTGAGGATTTAGCAGCTGTAGATGTCAGACTTGTCAGCATGCGCAAAACGCGATTAAACTCACTGCTGAGCGTATCCCCCGTGCCACTAAGCGCTGCGCGGATGGGGGGCTAAACTAGGTGCCTGGGACTCACGAGCAAAGTAACTGGATCAAGTTGCAGGAGATGCGGTAGCTGCTGCTCGTGAGTCCCAGCCATCTAGTTTAGCCCCTATCCACGCCGCACGTAGCGGCACGGGGGATACGGTCGGCGGTGAGGCATAGACACAGAAACAGGTCCGCAAGTAACATATCGCTGAGACTCTGTTAGAGCATTTGTTTCGTTTTTGCGAGCCAATCCTAGATTTGGCGTGATTTATTCGTCGGCAGAAAGTCCGACAAGTCCCCATTTTGAATATTTAATCCTCCCCAGAAAGTCCGACAATAGAAAGTGTCAACGGTCGCTATTATCGTCTGCAATGTGCAATGTTGCATCTCTAAGAATTGTCAGGTAATCAGAAACAATAAGAAGCAGGTCCCCAAGAACATATCGCTGAGACCCTGTTAGAGCATTTGTTTCGTTATACGGAGCCGGCATATTTTTAATAGAACTAAGCCCCGACCGGATATTTCAGGCCACCATAATGCGGAGGTAGAAGTTCGGAGGAGAGCCGCATTAACAAACCACTGACCTGAAGCTGATGAAACATAAAATTGTCAACATTTTGGAGATAATCCACACAAATTATTAGTCAGACAAAGTGAAAAAAAAGTTTGTTACTGTCAGAAAACAGCAGATCTGTAATTGTAAATTATGACATTTTAAGGCTGTGGGAAATAAATCTAAGACCACATGCGGACATTCTTGTTGATCTGTACAGGAGTTTTCCAGATATTTGTTCAAGTTTGAGGGTACAGCTTTTGGAATGGACTTTCCTTAAAAAAAAAAAATGGACTGCCACTTAACATCAGAAGCCTTACATTTGTTAACTGTGATATCATCATCATCATCAACTGCCTTGTAGACTGATGTGCTTTTCCACATCTCAGAGTCTCCTGTCATATATAAGTCTGTGTGTACACACCTACCATATATCAGTCTCTGTGTGTACACACCTACCATATATAAGTCTGTGTGTAGACACCTACCATATATCAGTCCGTGTGTACACACCTACCATATATCAGTCTGTGTGTAGACACCTACCATATATCAGTCTGTGTGTACACACCTACCATATATCAGTCTGTGTGTAGACACCTACCATATATAAGTCTGTGTGTACACACCTACCATATATCAGTCGCTGTGTGTACACACCTACCATATATAAGTCTGTGTGTAGACACCTACCATATATCAGTCTCTGTGTGTACACACCTACCATATATCAGTCTGTGTGTAGACACCTACCATATATCAGTCTCTGTGTGTACACACCTACCATATATCAGTTTGTGTGCACACCTACCATATATCAGTCTGTGTGTAGACACCTACCATATATCAGTCTGTGTGTAGACACCTACCATATATCAGTCTCTGTGTGTACACACCTACCATATATCAGTCTGTGTGTAGACACCTACCATATATCAGTCTGTGTGAACACACCTACCATATATCAGTCTCTGTGTGTACATACCTACCATATATCAGTCTGTGTAGACACCTACCATATATCAGTTTGTGTGTACACACCTACCATATATCAGTCTGTGTGTACACACCTACTATATATCAGTATGTGTGTACACACCTACCATATATCAATCTGTGTGTACACACCTACCATATATCAATCTGTATGTACACACCTACCATATATCAGTCTCGTGTACACACCTACCATATATCAGTCTGTGTGTACACACCTACCATATATCAGTCTGTGTGTACACACCTACCATATATCAGTCTGTGTGTACACACCTACCATGCCTTGATTTTAAAAAAAAACTGGAAGATTCTTTTCTTATTGTCCTCTCTTTCTTTACATCTTTCTAGTTATCAAAATATATTAAGTTTTTTCAATTGTGACGCCATGTCTTGAGACCACTCGGCACCCGAGTACATATAATTTTTTTGGCGTATACCCAGGATAATTTGTGTTTTTAATTTGATTCAGGAATTTGACTGCTGCAGCTTGACCTTGCAACCTTGCAAAGAGCCAGTTGTCACGTAAGTACTTTTAACAAAGACCACGTTTGTCTTGCTTCTAGATCATCTCTTAAATGTTGATATCACGCATGATGTAAGTACTTCTAATAATGACCATGTTTGTTTTGCTTCGAGATCATCTCTTTAATGTTGATATCACGCATGATGTAAGTACTTCTAATAATGACCATGTTTGTCTTGCTTCTAGATCATCTCTTAAATGTTGATATCACGCATGATGTAAGTACTTCTAATAATGACCATGTTTGTCTTGCTTCTAGATCATCTCTTAAATGTTGATATCACGCATGATGTAAGTACTTCTAATAATGACCACCCACTGCCTACCCAAAAGCATGTCGTCAGAGTCAACTGATTGGAAGCTTCCTTCAAAGTCGGAGTTCATCTGCCTATGAGGCGAGGAACCAGCAGTCTGCATACAGATAAGACAGACAGTCTGCATACAGATATGTCGGATCTGTAGAACGGATGCGCATGCAACACTCAGGGTCGGGATGAACAAACAGAACTTTCCGCCGGAGTTTACAGCTGGCGAGCTCAAAGAAGAAGAATTACTATGTTTGTCTGGCTGGCAAAGAGCGAGTAGTCACGTAAATGCTTTTAACAATGATCAGGTTTGTCTAGCTGGCAAATGTAATCTTTTAAATTTTGATAACATGCCTTACACACCTCCATCCCCATCTATCACTAAAAAAAATATTTTCCATGTTTTGCATTCCAGCATCAGGTTTTGAAGAGGTTTTTGATGAAAGCCTTGGTGTGTGTTGCATAGATACTGTTTTTTGCTTGTGCAAGCAGTTTTTAGCTCTGCTTCCATTATGTCTGAGTGGTAGGGCTGTCTGTGGTGCACTGTCTTGTGGTAATCTCGATACATATTCAGACCATTTGATGTGCTATCTCTTGCATAATGTAAGGAAAGGCATATATGTTTTAAAAATTTAAGGGCATTGTAGAGGGTAAGGATCTGACTAGTCATTTTATGTTATGTTATTTCATGGTCGACGTTACTATTCATTTGGCATTCTGATGTGTTCTCACTCCTCCGATGCAGCAACCACTCCAGGGTACCTCTACTGATTGATCCCATCAGGAGTTGGTCCTATCTTGGCCTCAAAGATGGCATATTCATGCTTTAGTCCGCGGCTGTGCAATCCTGTCAGAGATTCATCAATATCTACTAACCAAGCCTGAACCGTGTTGATGATGTCTGCTCTGTCCATGCTTCTTGTCACTTGCGCTGGTATATTTTTGAACCTACATCACTCATGGAAAGCAAGAACAGTAAGCCATCAGTAGTCCCACATATAGAGGAAATACAACCTAAAAACTCCCTGTTATGGCAAGGCAGACCAGCGTCTTAGCTTTAGATCACAGCTGGTCTAGGAGGTAAGCTTTGAAACAAATGCAGAGTAAGCACTGCTGTTCTGATCTGGTAGCTTTTGCAGCATGCTTTATTCCAAATGTTTTGATGTTACATTTCCATTGGAGCTAACAAGGCAGGTGGAAAGAGACATCCTTCTGCAAGGCAAAACATGATGTCTATGAAACTGCCCCGGCTTTGTGCTATAAAGGGGGAACTTGATCCATAGTTGTGATTTCTCTGTTCTCTATAACACTATCATTTTAAAAGATTGAAAAGTGCAAGTCAAACAAACTCCCATCTATACAGGGGGATTCTAATACTTTTGTTTATTTACAGAGAAGATGGCCATTTATATGATAAAGAAGCAATCCTGAAAAACATTCTTCATCAGAAAAAGGAGATTGCAAGAAAGTTGAAGGAGTATGAGAGACAGAAATCTAGATTAGATGTGAGTAGTTTAATATCGCTGTAGCATGACAGTGTTGCACTGTGTTGTCACAGCTGATATTATACATCAGGCATACCCATGAATGTTCTATCCTCCTGTGCAGCAGCTGTCACAAGGTAGCTTTACTGTGTCTCATTTTTGTAAGTTCATTAAATAAATTATAGTTGATACTTGCCTGTGTCTACCACAGAAACTTGACATATTCTCCCCCCCCCCCCCCCCCCCCCCCCCCCCCCCCCATTTCCTGGTGTGGCAGGTTCCGGGACCCCACTATGGGAAGAAAACAAATAGACCCACCGCTGCTAATAAGCATGTCACGACGTTGCAGAACCAACTCCAACAGCCCCTGGCTGTTGTGTGGTTTTTCTAAGAAAATTTACACCCAGTAGTTTGCCATTGCTTTCTGGGCGGTCGGCTTTCTTGATACCACCCTCGAAACCAACGCAATGCATGCCCCGCAGCTGGGATCGAACCCGGCATTACGAAGCGTTTGCATCAACTTAGCCACAGAGCCGACTATTGTGGCATAGGCGTAATTATAAAATATTTGTTTCAACCAGATTTCCAGCGCTGAATCACCTTGCCCTTTTTTTTTTATAGACATGTTCAACCTGGTGCATTATGATGTTTCACCCATCTTCTTTCGCACTGGGTCAGGTGAAAGTCAGTTTCCTTTATGTAGCCATTTGGCCTTGTTAAATCCCCCATGACTGCTGCTTGGTTCAGCATCATTAGCACTGGTTGTCATGTTGGAGTTTCATACCTTATCTTCTGTCTTATCCTCATACCTTATCTTCTGTCTTATCCTCATACCTTATCTTCTGTCTTATCCTCATACCTTATCTTCTGTCTTATCTTCTATCTTATCCTCATACTTTTCTTCCTTATCTGTCTTATCCTCATACCTTAACTTCTTCCTTATCTTCTATCTTATCCTCTCATACCTTATCTTCTTCCTTGTTTCTAGCTAAAAGTGCCACACAGCCCCACCTGCCCAAAAAACACACACAAAGAACAAAGCCAACTCTTGTCCTTAATAGTAAACACGGTTTTCATCCTACTTTCGTCCCCCCCCCCCTCTCCCCCCACAATTTCAAAAACAAAACAAAAAGTAGTCCTCTGTTAGTCTTCTTCAGCATTCCTGGCCCTTTTGGTTCATTGTTGTAACAAGTTGTCTGGAATGAAGACATTGTGAGGGACACAAGGGACTGGTGTAGTCAGCTATCACACACTTGTACTAATTCTGAGAAGGATTTCTAAGAACCAATGGATCTTGTGGATAATTTGTGAAAATGTGACCTATCAGAGAAAGAAAACTGCTGATAGAGACGTCTGGCGATCTCTCTGGCAAACCTCTACACCCCAAGGTAGAAGGAGAGCGACTAAGTAAAAAAAAAAAATGACCTATCAGATAGATGTTAGCTTAGATGATTTCAGAATGGTTATAAAACAAGAAATAGTTGTTACAGTTAACAAGATGTACACACTATTAGTTGGTTCCAATATTATTATAAAAACATTCTGGTTGACAGTTATTTTCACAAAAAATTTCACTTCTATCCATGAAATAATCTTGTGAAAATAAAAATAAAGAGAGCTGATGTTGCTGCTTTGGTAGGCAGATTTTTTAGTATACACTGACCAAACATACAAAATAAAAATAAACAAGTAAAAACACTAATGTTGCGATGTTTAGGGCACACAGTGAGAGATGAGCACATCTGGCTTTTTTATTTTAACTGAAGGAGCTAATACAGTTTATAATAATTAGCTAAAATTGTGGGGTTTACTATTAGCTTTTATCAAATTTGTTTTTTGGTTTGTTTGTCTGGTACAGTTTTTGTGTTTGGCATTTATACTATGCACTGATAAAATATTTGGCAGATATTTTGCAAACACATGTTTCATTTTTTGTTTTCATGTGCAGAAGCATGTCGTTTCTTCTCAAATCCTTGTTCATTCCCCGCATTCACAGGGGCATTTGTGGCTAATTGTGAAGCTAGTTAATTAATTAGCAGGTATCACTGGCGTATTAATATATCCACAGAAAGAAGCTGCAGAACTGGCCAGGGCAGAGCAAGAGTCTAGAGGACAGAAGTTTGCACAACAAGAATCTAATCCTATAGGCCTCAAATATGGTATGTTGATATAAAAAAAATATTAAAATTTCAGTCTGAGGGAAAAAAGAATAGACAAACTGCCTCCCAAAAAGTTTAGATTAGGTTTAGACGATGGATTAACATAATGGGCCAAGGGTAGTAACCCATAATGCTCCATTCTACTTCTGACTCAAGCCTGAATCCGAAGAATCTCAGTGCAGTGCATGAACTCTGTAAATACTTTGGGTAGATTTTTAACTCAAAATTTTGCCCGGGCAGTGCAGTTAGGTTACTCTTTCTCAATTTCCAGCTGCAAAAAGATGTTTTTTTCATGCGCAACAGTGCACACATACGTCCGATCTTACTTACCTAGAGACCAGGGGATATTACTAAAAGTCCATGTGGAAAAACCCCCAGCTTTCACCGGGGCTTGAACCCGAGACCTCCAGCACTCAAGGTGGATGCTATGCCTGAAGACCATGCAGTCCCCCACAAGTATATCGTACAAGGCAAGTGAATAGAATAGTTTTTTTTCGTAAGAGGGCTCAGGAACTAACAGTCTTCACACAAATAAGCTACATCTGTAAAACAGATGTGTTAGCAGAATTTGAGTTCTGGATTAAAAGCAAAAGCCAGAAATGGCACAAGCAAAACAGAACTTTCCGCAAGTTTACAGCCTGTCAACGCTAAGAAGAAGAATTCAATATTATGTTTGTCCTTTAGTCAGACATTGAGGCTTATCTGAAACCGTGTAGACAAATTCCATTAATCAAATATATGAAAGAGAGAGCTTCTGATCATCAGAAGCTGCCATTTCCTGGTTTATTGCAACATGTTTACCATCTCAGTGTTAGCTCAAGATGTTTACCATCTCATTGTTAGCTCAAGATGTTTACCATCTCAGTTTTGGCTCAAGATGTTTACCATCTCAGTTTTGGCTCAAGATGTTTACCATCTCATTGTTAGCTCAAGATGTTTACCATCTCAGTTTTGGCTCAAGATGTTTACCATCTCATTGTTAGCTCAAGATGTTTACCATCTCAGTTTTAGCTCAAGATGTTTACCATCTCATTGTTAGCTCAAGATGTTTACCATCTCATTGTTAGCTCAAGATAAGAAAAGGAGAGTTAAAAAGAAAACCAAAGCAGCTGATAAATGTGCTGTTCGTACCAACTTTCTGCTATCGGTGCCAAACATGGACAATCCTGGAAAAACATAAATGCCAAATTACATCTTACCAGATGGGGTGTATATGAAATGTGGTGGGAAAAACCAGAAGAGACAGTCACCAATGAAGAACTAAAAACATTGGTAGGCACAGTAGCGGTAAATGATTTCATAGAACATCAAAGAATCAAATGGTTTTGACATCAGGTCAGAATGGAACCAAATCACCAACAGCTAGAGCATACTACATGAGAACAGCAGGCTACAAGACAAGAGGCCACCCAAGAAAGAGATGCTTTATGGCATAAATTGTAGGACAAATGAAAGAAGATAACTCTTAGTATTCTTCTAATTTTCCTGTGAATTTTCTGCTACAACTTTCAGACTCTTTCTGCCATTCCAACAATGTCTTCTGTTTCTAAGCTGTGCTCATGATTACCTTCTATAGCGGAAGACAAAGCAGCAGAAGAAAGAAAAAAG
Organism: Candidula unifasciata; assembly: GCA_905116865.2. Taxonomy (NCBI): domain Eukaryota; kingdom Metazoa; phylum Mollusca; class Gastropoda; order Stylommatophora; family Geomitridae; genus Candidula; species Candidula unifasciata. The sequence continues at coordinate 16,150 of CAJHNH020001507.1, read as the reverse complement.
AATGGAAGCATGTCGAATGTGGATGAAGGAAGAGACAAACAGCTGCCCAGCTTCTGGATACCATCACTGACACCACAAGCAGAGGCCACGCAGATCAAGAAACCAGTCAGTTCTAAGTTTGTTTGTGTATGGTGGGGCAGTGGGTTTATATGGCGGGGCAGTGGGTTTATATGGTGGGGGAGTGGGTTTATATGGCGGGGCAGTGGGTTTTTATGGTGGGGGAGTGGGTTTATATGGTGTGGGGGAGTGGGTTTATATGGCGGGGGAGTGGGTTTATATGGCGGGGCAGTGGGTTTATATGGCGGAGCAGTGGGTTTATATGGCGGGGCAGTGGGTTTATATGGCGGGGCAGTGGGTTTATATGGTGTGGGGGAGTGGGTTTATATGGTGGGGCAGTGGGTTTATATGGTGTGGGGAAGTAGGTTTATATGGCGGGGCAGTGGGTTTATATGATGGGGGAGTGGGTTTATATGGTGGGGCAGTTGGTTTATATGGTGGGGCAGTTGGTTTATATGGTGTGGGGGAGTGGGTTTATATGGTGTGGGGGAGTGGGTTTAAATTGTGTGATGGGGGAGTGGGTTTATATGCTGTGGTGGGGGAGTGGGTTTATATGGTGTGGTGGGGGAGTGGGTTTATATGCTGTGGTGGGGGAGTGGGTTTATATGGTGTGGTGGGGCAGTGGGTTTATATGGTGTGGTGGGGCAGTGGGTTTATATGGTGTGGTGGGGCAGTGGGTTTATATGGTGTGGTGGGGCAGTGGGTTTATATGGTGTGGTGGGGCAGTGGGTTTATGTGGGGGAGTGGGTTTATATGGTGTGATGGGGGAGTGGGTTTATATGCTGTGGTGGGGGAGTGGGTTTATATGGTGTGGTGGGGGAGTGGGTTTATATGCTGTGGTGGGGGAGTGGGTTTATATGGTGTGGTGGGGCAGTGGGTTTATATGGTGTGGTGGGGAGTGGGTTTATATTGTGTGGTGGGGCAGTGGGTTTATATGGTGTGGTGGGGCAGTGGGTTTATATGGTGTGGTGGGGCAGTGGGTTTATGTGGGGGAGTGGGTTTTATATGGTGTGGTGGGGGAGTGGGTTTATATGGTGTGGTGGGGGAGTGGGTTTATATGGTGTGGTGGGGGAGTGGGTTTATATGGTGTGGTGGGGGAGTGTGTTTATATGGTGTGGTGGGGGAGTGGGTTTATATTGTGTGGGTGGGGAGTGGGGTTTATATTGTGTGGTGGGGGGAGTGGGTTTATATGGTGTGGTGGGGGAGTGGGTTTATATGGTGTGGTGGGGGAGTGTGTTTATATTGTGTGGTGGGGGAGTGTGTTTATATTGTGTGGTGGGGGAGTGGGTTTATATTTTGTGGTGGGGGAGTGTGTTTATATTTTGTGGTGGGGCAGTGGGTTTATATTGTGTGGTGGGGGAGTGTGTTTATATTGTGTGGTGGGGGAGTGTTTATATGGTGTGGTGGGGGAGTGTGTTTATATGGTGTGGTGGGGGAGTGGGTTTATATGGTGTGGTGGGGGAGTGGGTTTATATGGTGTGGTGGGGCAGTGGGTTTATATGCTGTGGTGGGGGAGTGTGTTTTATATGGTGTGGTGGGGGAGTGTGTTTATATGGTGTGGTGGGGGAGTGGGTTTATATGGTGTGGTGGGGGAGTGGGTTTATATGGTGTGGTGGGCAGTGTGTTTATATGGTGTGGTGGGGCAGTGTGTTTATATGGTGTGGTGGGGGAGTGGGTTTATATGGTGTGGTGGGGGAGTGGGTTTAAATGCTGTGGTGGGGGAGTGGGTTTATATGGTGTGGTGGGGGAGTGGGTTTATATGGTGTGGTGGGGGAGTGTGTTTATATGGTGTGGTGGGGGAGTGGGTTTATATGGTGTGGTGGGGCAGTGGGTTTATATGGTGTGGTGGGGCAGTGGGTTTATATGGTGTGGGGGAGTGTGTTTTATATTGTGTGGTGGGGGAGTGGGTTTATATGGTGTGGTGGGGGAGTGTGTTTATATTTTGTGGTGGGGAAGTGTGTTTATATTGTGTGGTGGGGGAGTGGGTTTATATGGTGTGGTGGGGGAGTGGGTTTATATGGTGTGGTGGGGCAGTGGGTTTATATGGTGTGGTGAGGGGAGTGGGTTTATATGGTGTGGTGGGGCAGTTGGTTTATATGGTGTGGTGGGGGAGTGGGTTTATATGGTGTGGTGGGGCAGTGGGTTTATAATATGTGTGTGGCATGGGGGATTTCTATGGTGTGGTGAGTTTTATGTTTATATTTGTGTAGTAAGAGTTAGTGTGTTTATATGCTGTGGTGGAGGAATGGGTTAATATGCTGTGGTGGAGGAGTGGGTTTATATGCTGTGGTGGAGGAGTGGGTTTATATGCTGTGGTGGAGGAATGGGTTAATATGCTGTGGTGGATTAGTGGGTTTATATACTGTGGTGGGGGAGGGGGGAATGGGTTTATACTGTGTGGTGGGCAGTCAGGTTTCTACTGTGTGAGACAGGAAATACAGAGACAGATGCGACTAAGAAGAACCTTAAAGAGGTAGAGGACAGGAAATACAGAGACAGATGTGACTAAGAAGAACCTTAAAGAGATAGAGGACAGGAAATACAGAGACAGATGTGACTAAGAAGAACCTTAAAGAGATAGAGGACAGGAAATACAGAGACAGATGTGACTAAGAAGAACCTTAAAGAGATAGAGGACAGGAAATACAGAGACAGATGCGACTAAGAAGAACCTTAAAGAGGTAGAGGACAGGAAATACAGAGACAGATGCGACTAAGAAGAACCTTAAAGAGATAGAGGACAGGAAATACAGAGACAGATGCGACTAAGAAGAACCTTAAAGAGATAGAGGACAGTAAATACAGAGACAGATGCGACTAAGAAGAACCTTAAAGAGATAGAGGACAGGAAATACAGAGACAGATGTGACTAAGAAGAACCTTAAAGAGATAGAGGACAGGAAATACAGAGTCAGATGCGACTAAGAAGAACCTTAAAGAGATAGAGGACAGAAAATACAGAGACAGATGCGACTAAGAAGAACCTTAAAGAGATAGAGGACAGGAAATACAGAGACAGATGCGACTAAGAAGAACCTTAAAGAGATAGAGGACAGTAAATACAGAGACAGATGCGACTAAGAAGAACCTTAAAGAGATAGAGGACAGGAAATACAGAGACAGATGCGACTAAGAAGAACCTTAAAGAGATAGAGGACAGGAAATACAGAGACAGATGCGACTAAGAAGAACCTTAAAGAGATAGAGGACAGGAAATACAGAGACAGATGCGACTAAGAAGAACCTTAAAGAGATAGAGGACAGGAAATACAGAGACAGATGCGACTAAGAAGAACCTTAAAGAGATAGAGGACAGTAAATACAGAGACAGATGCGACTAAGAAGAACCTTAAAGAGATAGAGGACAGGAAATACAGAGACAGATGCGACTAAGAAGAACCTTAAAGAGATAGAGGACAGGAAATACAGAGACAGATGCGACTAAGAAGAACCTTAAAGAGATAGAGGACAGGAAATACAGAGACAGATGCGACTAAGAAGAACCCTAAAGAGATAGAGGACAGGAAATACAGAGACAGATGCGACTAAGAAGAACCTTAAAGAGGTAGAGGACAGGAAATACAGAGACAGATGCGACTAAGAAGAACCTTAAAGAGATAGAGGACAGGAAATACAGAGAAAGATGCGACTAAGAAGAACTTTAAAGAGATAGAGGACAGGAAATACAGAGACAGATGCGACTAAGAAGAACCTTAAAGAGATAGAGGACAGGAAATACAGAGACAGATGCGACTAAGAAGAACCTTAAAGAGATAGAGGACAGGAAATACAGAGACTGATGTGACTAAGAAGAACCTCAAAGAGATAGAGGACAGGAAATACAGAGACAGATGTGACTAAGAAGAACCTTAAAGAGGTAGAGGACAGGAAATACAGAGACAGATGTGACTAAGAAGAACCTTAAAGAGATAGAGGACAGGAAATACAGAGACAGATGCGACTAAGAAGAACCTTAAAGAGGTAGAGGACAGGAAATACAGAGACAGATGCGACTAAGAAGAACCTTAAAGAGGTAGAGGACAGTAAATACAGAGACAGATGTGACTAAGAAGAACCTTAAAGAGATAGAGGACAGGAAATACAGAGACAGATGCGACTAAGAAGAACCTTAAAGAGGTAGAGGACAGGAAATACAGAGACAGATGCGACTAAGAAGAACCTTAAAGAGGTAGAGGACAGGAAATACAGAGACAGATGTGACTAAGAAGAACCTTAAAGAGATAGAGGACAGTAAATACAGAGACAGATGCGACTAAGAAGAACCTTAAAGAGATAGAGGACAGTAAATACAGAGACAGATGCGACTAAGAAGAACCTTAAAGAGATAGAGGACAGTAAATACAGAGACAGATGCGACTAAGAAGAACCTTAAAGAGATAGAGGACAGGAAATACAGAGACAGATGCGACTAAGAAGAACCTTAAAGAGATAGAGGACAGGAAATACAGAGACAGATGTGACTAAGAAGAACCTTAAAGAGATAGAGGACAGGAAATACAGAGACAGATGCGACTAAGAAGAACCTTAAAGAGGTAGAGGACAGGAAATACAGAGACAGATGCGACTAAGAAGAACCTTAAAGAGATAGAGGACAGGAAATACAGAGACAGATGCGACTAAGAAGAACCTTAAAGAGATAGAGGACAGTAAATACAGAGACAGATGCGACTAAGAAGAACCTTAAAGAGATAGAGGACAGGAAATACAGAGACAGATGTGACTAAGAAGAACCTTAAAGAGATAGAGGACAGGAAATACAGAGTCAGATGCGACTAAGAAGAACCTTAAAGAGATAGAGGACAGAAAATACAGAGACAGATGCGACTAAGAAGAACCTTAAAGAGATAGAGGACAGGAAATACAGAGACAGATGCGACTAAGAAGAACCTTAAAGAGATAGAGGACAGTAAATACAGAGACAGATGCGACTAAGAAGAACCTTAAAGAGATAGAGGACAGGAAATACAGAGACAGATGCGACTAAGAAGAACCTTAAAGAGATAGAGGACAGGAAATACAGAGACAGATGCGACTAAGAAGAACCTTAAAGAGATAGAGGACAGGAAATACAGAGACAGATGCGACTAAGAAGAACCTTAAAGAGATAGAGGACAGGAAATACAGAGACAGATGCGACTAAGAAGAACCTTAAAGAGATAGAGGACAGTAAATACAGAGACAGATGCGACTAAGAAGAACCTTAAAGAGATAGAGGACAGGAAAATACAGAGACAGATGCGACTAAGAAGAACCTTAAAGAGATAGAGGACAGGAAATACAGAGACAGATGCGACTAAGAAGAACCTTAAAGAGATAGAGGACAGGAAATACAGAGACAGATGCGACTAAGAAGAACCCTAAAGAGATAGAGGACAGGAAATACAGAGACAGATGCGACTAAGAAGAACCTTAAAGAGGTAGAGGACAGGAAATACAGAGACAGATGCGACTAAGAAGAACCTTAAAGAGATAGAGGACAGGAAATACAGAGAAAGATGCGACTAAGAAGAACTTTAAAGAGATAGAGGACAGGAAATACAGAGACAGATGCGACTAAGAAGAACCTTAAAGAGATAGAGGACAGGAAATACAGAGACAGATGCGACTAAGAAGAACCTTAAAGAGATAGAGGACAGGAAATACAGAGACTGATGTGACTAAGAAGAACCTCAAAGAGATAGAGGACAGGAAATACAGAGACAGATGTGACTAAGAAGAACCTTAAAGAGGTAGAGGACAGGAAATACAGAGACAGATGTGACTAAGAAGAACCTTAAAGAGATAGAGGACAGGAAATACAGAGACAGATGCGACTAAGAAGAACCTTAAAGAGGTAGAGGACAGGAAATACAGAGACAGATGCGACTAAGAAGAACCTTAAAGAGGTAGAGGACAGTAAATACAGAGACAGATGTGACTAAGAAGAACCTTAAAGAGATAGAGGACAGGAAATACAGAGACAGATGCGACTAAGAAGAACCTTAAAGAGGTAGAGGACAGGAAATACAGAGACAGATGCGACTAAGAAGAACCTTAAAGAGGTAGAGGACAGGAAATACAGAGACAGATGTGACTAAGAAGAACCTTAAAGAGATAGAGGACAGTAAATACAGAGACAGATGCGACTAAGAAGAACCTTAAAGAGATAGAGGACAGTAAATACAGAGACAGATGCGACTAAGAAGAACCTTAAAGAGATAGAGGACAGTAAATACAGAGACAGATGCGACTAAGAAGAACCTTAAAGAGATAGAGGACAGGAAATACAGAGACAGATGCGACTAAGAAGAACCTTAAAGAGATAGAGGACAGGAAATACAGAGACAGATGTGACTAAGAAGAACCTTAAAGAGATAGAGGACAGGAAATACAGAGACAGATGCGACTAAGAAGAACCTTAAAGAGGTAGAGGACAGGAAATACAGAGACAGATGCGACTAAGAAGAACCTTAAAGAGATAGAGGACAGGAAATACAGAGACAGATGCGACTAAGAAGAACCTTAAAGAGATAGAGGACAGTAAATACAGAGACAGATGCGACTAAGAAGAACCTTAAAGAGATAGAGGACAGGAAATACAGAGACAGATGTGACTAAGAAGAACCTTAAAGAGATAGAGGACAGGAAATACAGAGTCAGATGCGACTAAGAAGAACCTTAAAGAGATAGAGGACAGAAAATACAGAGACAGATGCGACTAAGAAGAACCTTAAAGAGATAGAGGACAGGAAATACAGAGACAGATGCGACTAAGAAGAACCTTAAAGAGATAGAGGACAGTAAATACAGAGACAGATGCGACTAAGAAGAACCTTAAAGAGATAGAGGACAGGAAATACAGAGACAGATGCGACTAAGAAGAACCTTAAAGAGATAGAGGACAGGAAATACAGAGACAGATGCGACTAAGAAGAACCTTAAAGAGATAGAGGACAGGAAATACAGAGACAGATGCGACTAAGAAGAACCTTAAAGAGATAGAGGACAGGAAATACAGAGACAGATGCGACTAAGAAGAACCTTAAAGAGATAGAGGACAGTAAATACAGAGACAGATGCGACTAAGAAGAACCTTAAAGAGATAGAGGACAGGAAATACAGAGACAGATGCGACTAAGAAGAACCTTAAAGAGATAGAGGACAGGAAATACAGAGACAGATGCGACTAAGAAGAACCTTAAAGAGATAGAGGACAGGAAATACAGAGACAGATGCGACTAAGAAGAACCCTAAAGAGATAGAGGACAGGAAATACAGAGACAGATGCGACTAAGAAGAACCTTAAAGAGGTAGAGGACAGGAAATACAGAGACAGATGCGACTAAGAAGAACCTTAAAGAGATAGAGGACAGGAAATACAGAGAAAGATGCGACTAAGAAGAACTTTAAAGAGATAGAGGACAGGAAATACAGAGACAGATGCGACTAAGAAGAACCTTAAAGAGATAGAGGACAGGAAATACAGAGACAGATGCGACTAAGAAGAACCTTAAAGAGATAGAGGACAGGAAATACAGAGACTGATGTGACTAAGAAGAACCTCAAAGAGATAGAGGACAGGAAATACAGAGACAGATGTGACTAAGAAGAACCTTAAAGAGGTAGAGGACAGGAAATACAGAGACAGATGTGACTAAGAAGAACCTTAAAGAGATAGAGGACAGGAAATACAGAGACAGATGCGACTAAGAAGAACCTTAAAGAGGTAGAGGACAGGAAATACAGAGACAGATGCGACTAAGAAGAACCTTAAAGAGGTAGAGGACAGTAAATACAGAGACAGATGTGACTAAGAAGAACCTTAAAAGAGATAGAGGACAGGAAATACAGAGACAGATGCGACTAAGAAGAACCTTAAAGAGGTAGAGGACAGGAAATACAGAGACAGATGCGACTAAGAAGAACCTTAAAGAGGTAGAGGACAGGAAATACAGAGACAGATGTGACTAAGAAGAACCTTAAAGAGATAGAGGACAGTAAATACAGAGACAGATGCGACTAAGAAGAACCTTAAAGAGATAGAGGACAGTAAATACAGAGACAGATGCGGCTAAGAAGAACCTTAAAGAGATAGAGGACAGTAAATACAGAGACAGATGCGACTAAGAAGAACCTTAAAGAGATAGAGGACAGGAAATACAGAGACAGATGCGACTAAGAAGAACCTTAAAGAGATAGAGGACAGGAAATACAGAGACAGATGCGACTAAGAAGAACCTTAAAGAGGTAGAGGACAGGAAATACAGAGACAGATGCGACTAAGAAGAACCTTAAAGAGGTAGAGGACAGGAAAGACTGATGATGCAAATGCAGCTCTGAGACCGAATCTAGCAGGATAAGTGCATACTTTAGGGGTGGTCTTTTGTTTCAGTTAAAATACTAACTATAGAGCAGGTTCCATTGTGAGCATTGCAGCTGTTATTGCTGTTCAACTCAACTAACCCACTTGCTCAATGTCTCACACTCCAGCATAACCCTGACAGTAGATGTAAAACCTTGAAAGTGAGATGTTGGTATTTAATACCCACACATGCCACATTCGTCTTTGGTAAAATATGCAGTAATGATGGACCTGACACCGTAATTGCTTTGGTGACTGCTCTGTTGACTGCGTTACACGCTAGCCATCTCACTCAGAGTGATTTGCAGAAACCTCTGTTCTCATACTTGAGGATGTAGACTTATATAAGCTCCATTCTGCCCAGCCAGGACCTTAGCTTTAGATTCAGCTGACAATCCCTGGCAATTTCACAGTACACTGAACTGCTAGAATTTGCAGCCAAACATTTTTTTTACACTACAATTCTGCCAACCCATTACACCCGTGTCTAAACTCTGCTGATGCTGAATGTGCCGAGTGTTCCAGTTGTTATAAACTTTCATGACTTTCAACACATATTACTCCCAGGATGAAAAAGTGCGATGTCCAATGAGTGGAAGGCCACTGAAGTTCAAGGACCTCATTCCGGTCAAGTTCACACCTATAAATGATAGAGATAGCCAGACTTCAGTCATTTCTAAAATTGTAAGCATTATTTCTTTTTTTGTGTGCATGTTCATGCTATCTGTAAATGCAGTGCTGTCTTCTGAATAAATGCAGTTTATTGCTAAGTTCTGTTGTTCTTCTTTGTGCCTTCTGACTCCATGGGGCAGTCAAAGAGGACCTTCGCTTACATAGGATGCACTATTCCAAGGCATGGTCTGAAACCTTAACAAGGCTTCAGGAATAAGTCATTGCATATAAACATGTCATATGAGATTATGCAAGGTGTGGTTGTTGTATACGGAACCTGACATCCCACTTGTGCCAAGAGCTTCAGGCGGAGGAGAACAGTGGGCAAGAATACTGGCTTGTCCTTGAAAGAGGAAATACAACCTGAAAGCTCAATGCCGAAGTAGAGCAAACCATGCCCTTAGCTTTGTTTGGGAACTGGTCTGAGAGGGAAGATCAGAAAAGTGGACGGACAGAGCCTGTTCAGACAGATTGTCCAGCAGCTTTGTTTAGAACATGTTGGTGTTACCTTTACTTTCAAGTTAACAAAGCAGGTCGAAAAAAGGATCAGATTGTCTCAGCAGAACTGTCCAGGCTTTGTGCTATGGGAAGAGGTAACCTTATTCCCGGTATTGCTAATTATCAATAATTAGTATATCATTGTTTCAGCAATACCTCCCAGGCTTTGTGCTATGGGGAAGGGGAACTTTATTCCTGGTATTCCTATTTATCAATAATTAATATATAATCATGGACTATGATTTCCATTGCCCCCCCCCCCCCCCCCCCCCCCCCCCCCCCCCCCCCCCCACCCCCCCCCCCCCCTCCTACTCTTTTTTTGTTCAAAGCAACACTTTGACCCTGAAAGATGGAAAGGTGTCAAAGAATGTGAGGAGAGGAAAAGATGCTGGCATTCGATGCACATGGAGAAAATTTGATAGTAGTGTAACTAGAATGTCCTTGAATTGGAACCATCAGGGTAGAAGAGCATTAGAGGTAGGGATGAGCAGTATGGTGAGGACATGGAAGATCCATAAGAGTTGGCAAAGTATAGGAAGCCTGGTGCGAGAGGCAGGGACTGACAGTATGGCAAGGACATGGAGGGATCCAAAAGAGTTGGCAAAGGATATAAGACTCACTGTGGGAGGCTGGAACTGACAAAATAGCAAGGACATGGAGGGATCCAAAAGAGTTGGCAAAGGATAGAAGACTCACTGTGGGAGGCAGGAATTGACAAAATAGCAAAGACATGGAGGGATCTTTGAGAGTTGGCAAAGGATAGAAGACTCACTGTGGGAGGCAGGGACAGTCAATATGGTAAGGACATGGAGGGATCTTTGAGAGTTGGCAAAGGATAGAAGACTCACTGTGGGAGGCAGGATTGGTCAGTATGGCGAGGACATGGAGGGATCTTTAAGAGTTGGCAACAGATTGGAGACTTGGTATGAGAGGCAAGGATGGTCAATACGGCGAGGATATGGAGGGGTCCATAAAAGTTGGCAAAGGATTTGAGTCATGGTATGTGTTGGTTTTGGGTCTGTGTTCCAGCCAGATGGTTATTTTTTAAGGGCAAAAGAAGAATTACAGTTTTTATAATGTTTTATTCACTGAGAGCTATTTTCTTTTCAGAACCGTTACGTTTGTGCTGTAACAAATGATGTTCTGGGAAACTCTGTACCATGTGCTGTACTCAGACCATCGTAAGTTGAATGTTTCTAGGCTTTTCAGCTTGAATTCCCCATGTGGCTTCCGGGGACCCATTGTGGAGGACAGAAAAATAGGCTGACTGCCCCCTAACAAGTCTGCATATAATTAGACCAGATCTGTAAAACGGATCATCATCATCATCATTAAGTGCCTTGTCAGCTGGCGTTGGCGTTTATGCATTTCCACAGATTTCGGTCTTTGGTGTTCTGAATCACTTCTACTGATGATATTGCTCCATGCCACGATATTCTTCAGTACTCCTTTTCTCATCACATGACCAAAGAACTCTTGCCCTTTTCTCATTATTGTATATAATGTTCTACTTTCAGTAGCCATTTCCAGGCAGTCATTGTTAGACATTCTGGCAGTCCAAGATATTCCTAACATTCTTCTCAAGAACCACATCTCAGTTGCTCCCAAACTCTTCCTAATCTGTTTGCTCACATTCCAAGATTCACTGCCAGACAACAGAACAGGCTTGATGTAACATTTCAGTACTCGGTAAAATGGATATGCACACAAAACTTCAGTTTAGAATGAGACCAAAATTCAGAAATGGGTAAACATCCAGAACTTTCCACCAGAGTTAACAGCTGGTGTACATGAAGAAGAAGCAGAACCTGAGTGTTACAGACTAGATAGACTTTCTCCATTCCTCAGCTCTTAAGCAGATGCACACTAACTTCAAAGGAAACAACCCAAATTGATCACCTTTTACGGCATGTTTTAGAGGAGGGTAATTGATCTGCTGTTTTTCCCTCCAAAATGGGGCCCCAGAACCAAACACAGGGACAGATTTGGCATACAACGCTCAACATCATGTGTTCACAGAGAAAAACATAGCACTGACTACTGTTATTCAGTAGTTCATTCGTAAAGAAATGATTCTTCTTCTTCAGCATTCCGAGCCCTTGAGGGTCATTGCTGCAGATATCACCCATCTCAGTTCATCTCTTTGGTTGGTCGTCTCTGTCCAGTTGGTAACAGGTAGATCTGTCTGAATATTATCTCTCCATCGTCTTCTTGGTCTGCCTCGTGGTCTACGACCATTCATCTCCCTGGTGTATAGTTTTTACCCCTCTGTCATCTGACATTTTCTCAGTATGCCCAAGCCATTCGTCTATTAGCCCTAATGATGCCAGTTATCAGTAGTGATTTAAACAGATGATGAATTTCGCTGTTGCTTCTCATTCTCCATTCCCCACTGTTTGCATCTTTGATGGGTCCAAAGATTCATCATAAGACTGTCTTCGAAAATTTGTAATAAGGCTTCCTCTCTTTTAGTTGTGCTCTGAGTTTCAGAGTCATATAAAACAACTTGTCTTAAATATTTTTACTGAGTTTCCAAGCAGTAATAGTTACATACATACATAAACTAATAGATCATGAATAAAGGATCAGATACAATTAAAGAAATTATGTGAACCTCTTCTTGTATGTAATTTCCAGGGGTGCTGTTGTGACCATGGAATGTGTGGAGAAGATTATCAGAAAAGACATGGTAGACCCCATCAGTGGCCAGAAGTTGAAGGACAAAGACATCATTCCATTACAGCGGGTTTGTTTCATCGTGTGTTTGTTTTGTTTGATGGACTTAACATTTGTTTCTTCTCTCATCCTGGTCTGCCTTTCAGTGTCAGGTTTTTAAAAAGACATCAGGTGCGAGACTTGGTATGTGATAAAAATGCTACTTGTATTTGTGGCCTCGGATGTTCCATCTGTCAATCACTTAACATTTCTAAAACAGATAATCTCTACAAAGGAGTATTAATAGTATATTTGAATACTGTTACCTGATATCTGGGCTTTGTCAGGTTTTTGCTTGAGATTACTTGGCTATGTCAGATTTTGTGCATGAGATGACTATACTTTGTCAGGCTTTTGTGCCTGAGATGACTATACTTTCAGGCTTTTGTGCCTGAGATGACTATACTTTGTCAGGCTTTTGTGCCTGAGATGACTATACTTTGTCAGGCTTTTGTACCTGAGATGACTATACTTTCAGGCTTTTGTGCCTGAGATGACTATACTTTGTCAGGCTTTTGTGCCTGAGATGACTATACTTTGTCAGGCTTTTGTGCCTGAGATGACTATACTTTGTCAGGCTTTTGTGCCTGAGATGACTATACTTTGTCAGGCTTTTGTGCCTGAGATGACTATACTTTGTCAGGCTTTTGTGCCTGAGATGACTATACTTTGTCAGGCTTTTGTGCCTGAGATGACTATACTTTCAGGCTTTTGTGCCTGAGATGACTATACTTGTCAGGCTTTGTGTGCCTGAGATGACTATACTTTGTCAGGCTTTTGTGCCTGAGATGACTATACTTTGTCAGGCTTTTGTGCCTGAGATGACTATACTTTGTCAGGCTTTTGTGCCTGAGATGACTATACTTTGTCAGGCTTTTGTGCCTGAGATGACTATACTTTCAGGCTTTTGTGCATGAGATGACTATACTTTGTCAGGCTTTTGTGCCTGAGATGACTATACTTTCAGGCTTTTGTGCCTGAGATGACTATACTTTGTCAGGCTTTTGTGCCTGAGATGACTATACTTTGTCAGGCTTTTGTGCCTGAGATGACTATACTTTCAGGCTTTTGTGCCTGAGATGACTATACTTTGTCAGGCTTTTGTGCCTGAGATGACTATACTTTGTCAGGCTTTTGTGCCTGAGATGACTATACTTTGTCAGGCTTTTGTGCCTGAGATGACTATACTTTGTCAGGCTTTGTGCCTGAGATGACTATACTTTGTCAGGCTTTTTGTGCCTGAGATGGACTATACTTTGTCAGGGCTTTTTGGGCCTGAGATGACTATTACTTTGTCAGGCTTGTGTGCCTGAGATGACTATACTTTGTCAGGCTTTTGTGCCTGAGATGACTATACTTTGTCAGGCTTTTGTGCCTGAGATGACTATACTTTGTCAGGCTTGTGTGCCTGAGATGACTATACTTTGTCAGGCTTGTGTGCCTGAGATGACTATACTTTGTCAGGCAGAAATGAGAAATGGCGGGGAAAGCCCATAATCTCTCCTGCCTTGCTTTGAGAGCTGACCAGGCATCTCGTGGTTGCCCTAGGTGGGTTCTCCAGGGGTAACACCAGGCATCTCGTGGTTGCCCTAGGTGGGTTCTCCAGGGGTAACACCAGGCATCTCATGGTTGCCCTAGGTGGGTTCTCCAGGGGTAACACCAGGCATCTCGTGGTTGCCCTAGGTGGGTTCTCCAGGGGTAACACCAGGCATCTCGTGGTTGCCTAGGGGGGTTCTCCAGGGGTAACACCAGGCCATCTCGTGGTTGCCCTAGGTGGGGTTCTCCAGGGGGTAACACCAGGCATCTCGTGGTTGCCCTAGGTGGGTTCTCCAGGGGTAACACCAGGCATCTCGTGGTTGCCCTAGGTGGGTTCTCCAGGGGTAACACCAGGCATCTCGTGGTTGCCCTAGGTGGGTTCTCCAGGGGTAACACCAGGCATCTCGTGGTTGCCCTAGGTGGGTTCTCCAGGGGTAACACCAGGCATCTCGTGGTTGCCCTAGGTGGGTTTTCTCCAGGGGGTAACACCAGGCATCTCGTGGTTGCCCTAGGTGAGTTCTCCAGGGGGTAACACCAGGCATCTCGTGGTTGCCCTAGGTGGGTTCTCCAGGGTAACACCAGGCATCTCATGGTTGCCCTAGGTGGGTTCTCCAGGGGTAACACCAGGCATCTCATGGTTGCCCTAGGTGGGTTCTCCAGGGGTAACACCAGGCATCTCGTGGTTGGCCTAGGTGGGTTCTCCAGGGGTAACACCAGGCATCTCGTGGTTGCCCTAGGTGGGTTCTCCAGGGGTAACACCAGGCATCTCATGGTTGCCCTAGGTGGGTTCTCCAGGGGTAACACTTGTAGATAAAGGGACAAAGAGGACACAACACAAATAAGACTGCAGAATGTCCCATGAAATTAAACCAGTAGGCTAACCTAGTGAAAAAAATTGCATGATGAAGTTGAATACCTTGACCAAAAGGTACACATATTGCAGCTATGCTGTAAGCAGACACAGCACAATTACGTCGCTCAGATGAACAAGGAAGAAGAGTGTTTGCCTTTGTAGAAAGTATTTTCTGTTTAGTTTTATTTCAAAATTAGGTCTTCAAAATTATTATAAGTATGCATTTTAGTATCACACCGACGCTAACACTTAGTTTTATTTGGAATACTTGTTAGGGTGCCTCAGGTTTCACAGGAGCTGGTGTCAAGCTGGAAGCAAAGAAAGCTGGTCCTACAATCATGGCTTAAGAGACAACAACTGAACAGAGAAGGAGACACACACACAGTGTGTTTGAGAAAGTGGTTGAGAGAGAGAGAATATGTGTGTTTTAAGAGAGAAATAGTATGTGTTTGAAAGAAAGAGAGAAATGTAAGTGTGTGATAAAGTGTGTGTAAGAGACAACAAAATAAAAAGCAAAATTTTTTTCTGTTGTGATTTGATAGAAGAAAGCAGATTGGGAGTATGTAATAAATAAAAATTAAAAAAAAAAAGCTTTGTGATTGTTGTCTGTGATAATTTCACCATCAGCCAATTTTTAAACGTTAAATGGTTTACTACTTTGAAGTTGGTTTCTTTAGTTCCAGGCAGTTGAATGTTGATTCTGTAGTTCAGTATAATTCTCAGTTTAATTTACAATGGAAAAGAAAGTACAGTAGAACCTTGCTTAACGAGCACCTCTCATAACGAGTAATTCACACAACGAGTAATTCGCATAACGAGCAAAATAAAATTGTAAAAAAATGATTTGCTTAACAAGTGACGATTCGCATAACGAGAGGAGAGGGGAAGTCCAGAATTGTGCTCATGTTACATCAATCTGTGTTTAGCACTCGTTCCAGTAGCATCATAGTCATCAAGATCCAGTTTCTGCCTCCCAACATTACTCTGTTACTCCAGCATATGGACCAGCAAGCTATTTCTAACTTTAAGAAGCTCTACACTAAAGCACTCTTCAAGCATTGTTTTCAGGTGACTGAAGGGACCAACCTCACTCTCAAAGAGTTTTGGAAAAATCACTTCCACATCGTTGCCTGCCTCAAAATGATCAACAAGGCGGGGGAAGAGGTTACCAAGAGAACCCTATTCTGCTTTGGTCGGGGTTGTCGATTTGTGACTTTGAGGGGTTTGAGACAGTACCTGTGTAACTAGTCAACGAGATTGTGTCTTTGGTCACTATCATGAGATTGTATGTGGATAACAGTGATATCGAAGAGCTTGTGGAAGAGCACAGCCAAGAGCTGACCACCCAAGAGCTTATGGAGTTGCATTGTGTTTCACAGCAAGAAGTTTTGGAGGAGGTAACAGAAAAGCAACAATCTTCTGGCAAAAAAGGAGAAATGCTGAAAGCATGGCAGATT
>CAJHNH020001506.1:140000-164056 GCA_905116865.2 Candidula unifasciata | reverse complement strand
AAAAAAGTTTTTAAAAAAGGGAAAAATTTTGGAAAACCTGAGAAGAAAACTTTACTTCCCAGGCCAAACTGTCACCCTTTTAGGATTTAAAATTTTGAGTCCCAGGAGGTTGACCATCACAGGCCCGGGGTAGTTAAAGAAAGTAATAATATCGGCCGCCCACCATGCGTTTATTGGGCTTCTAGGAGGAACCTATGAACGTATGATGCGTTCCTGCGAACTCAAGGTTAAGGCTTGTTAGCCATAGAGCCAAGGCATTTTGGAAAGCGTGAGCACCATCCAAAATTACTACGCCCTAACTCCCTCCCGCCACCCCCACCCCCCCCCAACCTTGTAAAGATTACTCTGTGTATAAATTTCACACCGTAGTGTTTTCAATAAATATTAAACCCATTCAGTTCCGATTTACCGGTTAGTAACTGAATATTAAAACTTTTATTTTAGATAAAAAAAAGTGAAATGGAAACATTTGTTAACATTCACGTAGTCAACTATAGGCCACCCACAGGTCTGCTAGTTCATTGTTCTTACCCCCCATCCCCAACCAACCTCCCCCCTCCCCCCCCCACCAACCATCCCCTTACGCCTCCCTCACTCAAACCCATACGATAAGTTTGTCTAAGGGAGGGGATGGGTTGTTTAACTGCTCAAGGAACTAGTGGCGTATGAACTTCCAGAATGAGCCCTTTTAAACCGTAAGATGTTAACACCACAAAAAAAGGGGGTTTTAGTTGTTAGCATTTACCATAAAATAGAACTCAAAAGCGAACATATATTTCGTGAAGGTTATCTTAATTTTATAAATCCGGTGTAATGTACACAAATGTTGCCGATTGGGAAAAATAGGACGAGAACCCATTGCTATGACCCGTCCACTTTTTATTACATAAATTATCAGTCTCCTCATTCAAATGTCTGTGTGAACTGTCACTCACCAAGATTCTTTGATGTGCACGTTACTATAAGAAGGCAGTTTGTTGTTTCCGGAACCATTCATTTCAGGACAATTTCGTCTTTATAATCCCCATTCGCCTAACCATACCGGCAAAATTCAAAGCCTTTCGGGAGGAAACACAGATGTAAAAGGATTGTCATTTGGAAAGCAAACGTGTTCCACATCAGTGCAAAGAATACGAGAATTTGGAGGTAAAGATAGGCACAGCCACAGCATAAAAAGTGAAACGGACGGAACACACGAAAGTCTTGTCAACACCCGGCATAGAAACGCAATATTAAACCGCAACGCTGATGATATGTTGAGATGGAAATCTGAGCAACTATGATGTGTCCGGACTTAGTGTTGCTGAAGATAATACAAACTCATTAACATAATAGCTCAACTTTGCTCAAAGTATTGTAATTTTTCGGTACCCTTTTTTACCTGTGCACTGTATGTGAGCTTCTGTGCATTGTTGTTGTAAAACCAGATTTATATTAAAGACTTTTTTCCAACGTTCATTTGGAGTGTATGATCTATATATTCATATTATATAATATATATATATATATATATATATATATATATATAGTATACATGTGTATAATCTATGTTACGTTGGAAAAATATATATCTATGTGTGTAATATATATATATATCTATATATATATATATATATATATATATAGAGTATATATATATATATATATAGATGTGTTGTGGTGCTGTACCAATAGGCTCGCTATCGTAGTTGGTAAAAAAAAAAATACCTAATACGCGGCGACAATATGACGAAAAAAAAAAAACTTGTGGTCTGGGGTTCCAACGCCCGTGGGAGGCAGATAAAAAAACAACATTTCTCCCAGATTAAAAAGTACCTAAAATAGCAAATCAAGACCGTAAAGGGTTGCGATAATCTATAGTACCTAGCCAGGAGGGTTCTCATCCCATTGTTCTGAACTATAAAAAAAAAGTATTATCTACGATATATATATAAAAATATAAATATATTAAAATATATAATATATATAATATCTATATATATATATTGTGATGTATACTATATATATATATATAATATATTATATACATAAATATATATAGGGGAGTCGCCGTGGCCGTAGCGATTTATATAAACGCTTGCGTTCTGATCGGAAGGTCGGTCGGTTCGCTCCTCGACCGGGTGCAGAATTTTGTCAAAAATGACCTTGACTCCCAAAAATCGAACCAGCATTGAGTGGGTGCAGTCACTGGAAAGTAAAGGCCGGTCGGTGTGCCATGGAACACATCAACCATCTTGTGACCGATTGGTCTAACATATATAGCTCTAGACAAATATGAATTTAAGGCACTAAACGCTTGAAATAGCGGTCGGTTTACTTACTTTTAATATATATAAATATAATTTATGTTGAGAAAAAGAAAATAAGAGAATGAGAGATAGAAGGAGGAGGAGAGGAGAAAAAGAGAGAGAAAAATGAGGAGAGAAGAGAGACTGACGAGAGAAAGAGAGAGAGTAAAAAATTGCCCTATACATATTCGGAGGAGTAGAGTAGCTTAGTCCCATCACAAATGTGGGGCAGCAGTCAGACGGTAGTGTGTTTCCAATCTAATCACATTCCATTTTAGTGTCATTCCATCCTAAAGTTACATCCCTTTCTAGTGTCTTTCCATCCGTATCACATCGCAACTGTATGTGCAATCACCAAATAATCACATCACAACCGCCAGTGTAATCTGGTTAACTATTACATTTACACCACACAAATGGCACATCGCATACATTTAACATCCCACTTCAGCCACTTATCCCCATACCCGACCCTCCCCGTCATATTCCACTCTTTCTAAAACCCATTCTAGTCGCATTCCACTGTTATTTCTATTTTTAGTCACACTCATATAAATATATATATATATATATATATATATATATATATATATATGTGTGTGTGTGTATATTTATATAGATATATATTATATATATTATATATATATATATACATTATATATTATATATATATATTACATAAAAATGTCCAACATCTTGAAATCAAAGACACTTAGCAAACACACAAAACTCAAGATCTTCAATTTTGTGTGATTCAAGTACTAACCTATGGATGCCAAGAGCTGGAAATCAACGAAAACTCATAGACACAAAATTAGGGACAGTTGCGAAAATAAACGCCTTAGAAGAATACTAAATTTCAAATGGTCAGATTTCCGAACCAATGCACAAATAAGGCAAGAATGCAGGCAAGAGTATGTGTCTAATTTTATACGAAAACGTCGCTGGAACTATGTCGGCCACGCCCCTAGAATGGATAAATCAAGACTTCCTTACCAAGCCCTCATTTGGACACCACAGGGGAAAAGATCTCGTGGAAGACCAAGGGAAACCCTACGTAGAACTATCATCAGAGAAGGCACGCTCATGGGCCACTCAAACATCCAAGACCTACAACAGATTGCAACGAACCGCCATGCATGGAGAGTCATGACCTCTGCCCTATGTGCGGCACTCGACACAAGAGGAAAGACTAACTAACTAACTAACTAACTAATATATTACATCTTAGTCGCACCCCACCCTGGTGACCTCCCATCTTAGTCACACCCCACCCTGGTGACCTCCCACAACTTAGTCACACCGCCACCTGGTGACCTCCCATCTCAGTTACACCCTGCCATAGTGATCGCCCATCTTAGTCACAACCCACTCTACTGATCTCCTATCTTAGTTACACCACACGCTACTGATCTCTCATCTTAATCACAGCCCGCCCTCCTAGTGATCAATCATCTTAGTCAAATCCTACACGAGCTTATCATCCACCCAGTCACGCCCTACTTAGTGAATATCCTTATCCTTAGTCATATTCCACTATAGTGATCTCCGTTCTTTCGCACCCCACCCTGGTGACCTCCCATCTTAGTCACACCCCACCCTGGTGACCTCCCATCTTAGTCACACCCCACCCTGGTGACCTCCCATCTCAGTTACACCCTGCCATAGTGATCGCCCATCTTAGTCACAACCCACTCTACTGATCTCCTATCTTAGTTACACCACACGCTACTGATCTCTCATCTTAATCACAGCCCGCCCTAGTGATCAATCATCTTAGTCAAATCCTACACGAGTTATCATCCACCCCAGTCACGCCCTAATCTAGTGATCTCCTATCTTAGTCATATTCCACTATAGTGATCTCCGTTCTTTCTTATCTCTCACTCTAGTGATCTAGCATCTTAGTCACATTCCTGTTACTTTGTATTTTCTTTTTTTTTTTTTATTTAGTCACATCACAACCTACTGCTGTTTCGGAAGTTTCGACAGCAGCCATTATGGATGAAAAACACAATAAAAGGGAAATGTGGCTGGGGGGGGGAGGTGTGGTGGTGATTTAGCTAGTGATCTAGCATCTTAGTTACATCACAGCCTACAGATTTACCATCGTAATCACCCTAGCCATATCCCACTCGAGTCCGAACCCACTTTAGTTACACCCCACCCTTATAACAACGAGGCTCTATCAAATCCTACCCTGTCGACCCGAACATCGATCAGAGCAAAGGGAGCTGGGTTTCAAAGTCTGAGATTTTTCAGCCAGTATTCATTACAGCGTTGTCTATCAAGTAGGGGGAATAACCCGCGGATCGCACAAGCACCAGCCCTGGACACTGCTTGGGCTTTAGCAAGTTAATAAATGTTGTCGCGGGTGTCAATTACGTGGATTGTTTGAAAAAAAGGGAGAAAAGACAACGGGGGAGGAATATATAGAGAGGTTGGGGGACAAAGCAAGAAAGTTGGAAATGTGATTACAGGGCACAGGAGAAATTTGGTAACATTTTAGATAGGGGGCACATTCTGAAGAAAATGTCGGAAATATTGAGAAGCAAATGTTCACAATAAACCTAGACTAATTCCTCGCATTCAAAGAATCATTATCGTCAAGATCATCATTATCATTATCATCATCATCGCCATCATCATCATCAACATTTATATATCACATAGAGATCACAGTCTGTTCTTAAATTTCGTTCGGTCACGTGCAATTGTTTCAATATCAAGCATAACATCCAGTCTTGCACATTAACCCATTTTCAGCAACATCATATTTTTCTTTCTAATGGACGTCCTCGCCTCATTAGTTACCTTAAAGCGGGTACTGGAATTGCCCTGGAAGTAAAGGCACCTGGTAATCTGACAACGACATTTATCGTGTGTCTGTGGGTCTATTAAAATGTGCTGCTAACATCATTTGCTCGATGCCCCTCTGCCTTGAAAGTACAGTTATGTATCGGTCACCTGGCGCTTGACTCTTATCTAACAATCGACACTGCTCGGTACCATTTCAGGCTGGTTCTGAATGCGGAGAGCAGTTCCAGTATAAACAAATAATTGCCCAGACACAGATTCAAACCAAAACCGTTCGGGTTAGTAGGTGAGACTCTAGCCACTCGCTACCGCCTCTCCCATTGATGCTCCTACAATTTTAATTTTACTAAGAACCATGGGGATAGAAAGAATAATAAAATACACAATGTAATATGTTCAGAGTAGATTTCTAACCGTTTATCTCAGAACGATAAATTACATTCATCACGTTTAGCGAAAGGAACATATTTTTCCTCAGCTGTTGCAATTCAGCATTCTACGGGACGACAATACGCTTCTCTTAATTGACATCGTTGTTGGTCATGTAATGAATTTGAATAATTACAAGAACCAACAGGCAGTATGAGAGACAGGAAGACGCACAAATACGAAACATTATAAACATCTCGACAGTTAAGTTAAAATATAGTCCGTTTTCTAATTCCTACCGTTGTTTTTTTCGATAATTTCTCAGTAATTTCTTAACCAGGTATAAGAAATGTGGACAGGTTCCTATTTTCATCTCGACGTTAATGTTTTATCAAAAAATAATATATACCTACCCAGTTTTATCGAATCATACGTTTTCTTTGTTATTTTCACCCTTTGTATAATTTCACTTAGGTAACCATCACTCGAGGCTGACGCCATACTTCGAGACAGCGCAGCCTTTACTCCTTTTCCCCCTGTTGTAAATATTTTGAACCTAATTCCAGTTTTAAAATTACATGTACGTTCAATCTCGCCGACACAGCCAAAGCATTGTGGAAAAAGGAAGATTGTATTCTGCTTGTCGGCTCTGTGGCTAGGTCGATGCGAACGCTTCGTAATGCCGGGATGCCAGGTTAGATCCCAGCTGCAGGCTATGCGCCTTGCTTTGGTTTCGACAGTGGTATCAAGAAAGCCGACCGCCAGTAAGAAATGGCGAACTACTGGACGTAAATTTGCCTAGAAAAACCAGGGGCTGTTGGGGTTGGTTCTGCATCGTCTTGTAAAGGATATTCTGCTTTTCCTTTCCCCTTCCGTAAATACTTTCTACCCTAATAGGGGAGCTTAGGAAAAAAATGGGGCGGGGGAAGGGGTGGAGGTGTTTAAAGATCTAATTCTGGTATCAGAACATAAAATAATAATATTAATAAAAATAATAATAATATAATAATAATAATAAATTGGTGTGCTAAATGGAAAAGAAATATAATAATACACTTGAAATAATATCTTGTTAAAAAAAAAAATCGTTACTTCACAGTAAGGGTGCGCTTATCACCCCTCGCCCTCTCAATCTGTAATTATTTTGGAAGGCTTGAGCTCCCTATGTTCCGGCGTCCCTGTTCAAGTTGCTGCCCGAGCTTTCCATAGTAGCCGTATTTTGAAAACATAAGCATCTATATGCGTCAACGAGGAATTCCTCAGACAAGCTAAATCCTTCTTCATTTATTGTATTTTAGTTAGTTGCCTATCCTTTATATGACATTGGAGAACCAGTCCCAGCATTTTTTGGCTGTGGTGGCTTTTCTAGGCAAATTTACGCTTCTCGATACTAATGTCGATACCAATGCAAGACGTAATGCTCGCAGCTGGGATCGAACCCAGCACCCCGGCATTAATAATCGCTTTAGCAACATTTAGCCACAGACGCTGACATAATGTTACAGTGAATTAACATAATATCTTAAATCTGAAATACTTGATAGATCTGAACAGCGACTTTCAAAATGTAGCAAAATATACAACAATCATAAACAACGATAAGCTTGAAAAGACGATATGCTTCTGCTTTTATGCTGACAGGGTGTTGGTGAGTAACAGGTTTATATGTCACATACACAGACATCAGGACTGATATCAGTGTAGACTAGGATTGATATATCGTTATCTAAGCTTTTAGAAAATAATAAGTCTTGGCATGTAGGTTTTAAATCAGTAAGATGCTTACAGGGAGAGACAAGCGCAATCTTTGCTTGCTGGTCAAAAGGTATTTCGTTCAAATGCAAGGCGCGGGATCAAAGACAAATGTTGAATGTTAAATAAAGAATCGACATCACAGCACTCGGGACATTCCTACAAGTGCTCAGTCCCTATCTTCAGCAGCAAGCGAAGAGTTTAAATTCCGATGGTACCAGTACCGTCTGATTGTATATCCGTCGCATCCTTCCCCTGAGTGTTGAGCGTCCGCCAGATCTCCAGGTAACTTCTCGCAGCGCCATTCTCTGTAGGCCGCAATGATCTATCTGCGCCTCCGCGCTTTTTACTCGCTTCTAAAGGGCCCTTACAATATTTAGCTTGTCATGGGCTGCGTGGAAATTTATCGTGGTATGGGACGTCGCAGGTCGACCCAGCCTCAAATATGGGTGCTCTTCCCATATGCCCGATGCGCCTAGGGCGTGTAAAGGGATCTTTACTTTTTTTTTACATGCATCAATTCACCACCAAGTAGTGCAAAGCGAGCTAGTCTATCTACTAGGGCTGTACCGAATAGTGATTTTTACTATTCGGCCGAATACGAATAGCCGGACAAACTATTCGGCCGAATACGAATAGTGAATCATCATCATCAGGTGCTTTGCCAACTGACATGGGCGATAATGCCTCGCCCCAATCTGCGATCTCCTGCAGCATGTATTAATTCGTGTGCTGGCACACCACCATGCCATGCAACAATACTGTCAAGAATCTTCTCTCGTTGTCTTCCTCTATCCCTCCTTCCACAGATCTTTCCAGTAGTCAGCACATGTTCAATTTTCCCTCATCTTATAACATGGCCGAAAAATGATGACCGTCTCCGTCTGATGTATGTGAGTAGTTGTCTTCGGGCTCCCGCCTCTATCAAAACCTCTTAGTTTTTTTTTCTTTTTTTTTTCTGTCCAAGGTATTTTAAGCATTATTCTGTAAAACCACATCTCTGAAGCCTCAAGAAATTGTTTGGCCTGACTACCGATTGTCCAGGACTCACAGACATATGTTAAAACTGGATGTATGAAGCAAGCAAAAATATTTTTTCTAACCTTCAATGACAAAGATATATTGCATAAGATGTTCTTTTTTTTATAAACTGCAGTTTTTGCCGTCCTATTCTGTTTCTTATTTCAGTAATGCATATTCCATCTGATGTTCTCCATGTGCCCAGAAACTTAAATTTTTGTACTTGTCCCAAAATAATACCATTGACTTTTATTACACATTTAGGAATAATTATTTTCTTTGATACCACCATTACGTCTGTCTTCCCACTATTCAAACTGAGGCCCATTCTTCCACTTACGTGTATAAAATAGATCTAAAAAGAAAACAATTATAATGTCAAATGTACTCTGCAATTTTACTTCACAAAATGTAGTACAGAATAGTAAACATTTTAAAACATTTCATGTTTTGCATCCTTAAGTCAGTCAGTCTGTGGTAACTAATACATAGGAATGAAAGTATTTTTAGTTTTATAACAAGTAACTAAACTTGTAAATTATCACTGACAGCTTAGTTAATCCATGAAAGCAGCAAAAGCTTTCAAAAAAAAAAAAAAACCTTCCATGTTGTCAGCATTAAGGCAGCTTCTCGTCTAACTGAAGGTATTTCCAGCTGTACTAAACAGACGTTCACTTGGTACGCTCGTAGGTGGTGCACAAAGATAACGCTTGACAGTATGAATAAAGGTGGGAAATCTTGATATGTTTATTTTCCACCACTCCAGAAACGGGTGTAAGGTAACCACTATTCGTTTTCGGCCCGACCGCAACTATTCGGCCGAATACCGAATAGTTATTAGGTCCACTATTCGGCCCCGAAGCGAATACGAAGCGAATATTCGGTACAGCCCTACTATCTATCTGCTCATTTCCCAACACACCGGCATAACCAGGAGAAAATATCCAAAGGACGCCAACTATCCAGGACCTCTGAAGTGATGCTTGCCACTCTGCACGAGGTATGCCCGTTTTCACGTTTCTTAACATGATATGTAAGTCCGTTACAATCACGGCATGTGTGTACAGCTGATTCTCAAGCCAGCGGAAGGCAGCAGAGACATAGGCAAGCAAATATACAGAGCAGTAGTGCTAAGACAGATTATTAAGATATCTGGGTTACAAAAACCCTTAGTTAACCCAGCCTAGGATATATAATATGAGATAATACTTCTGCTCTTTTTTCTAGTATTATTCTTCATCTTATTTTTCCTCTTCTTCTTCTTGTGCCTCTTCTTCTTTCTCGTCCTCTTCTGTATCTTCGTCTTCCTCCTTTTTCTTCCCCTTCTTTTTTATCTTCATCTTCCTTCTTTTCGTTTGCTGTTTGTGAACAAAATGAAAGTTATGGTTAGTCATCTATGTGAGAATCTGAGCTTTGTTCAAGACTTCAATGTTGGGTGAACATCATGTTGACAAGCTCTACTTTTTTGAATAAATAAACAGAGAGGGGGAACCTTTGAGGGCGTTAAATATTATTAATTAATCAAGTAACAGAAAGTGTGTTGATCGGCATTCATAGAAAGAAGTAGAAAGATAGAAGAACACACTTCTTCTTCTTCTTCTGCCTTTTTATCCCCCAATGGAGCATAGGCCCTCAACCAACTCACGCCAAGTCGTTCTATCCTTCGCCATTACATGGAGCTCTCTTCACGTCCTCCCAATCTTTCTAACCTCATTCTCCAGCTCTCTTCTCCATGTGTTTTTTGGCCTTCCTTTATTCCTATGCCCCTGTGGGTTCCAATGCAAAGACATTCTAGTTATGCTGTTCTCCTGTTTTCTCAGTGTGTGCCCTATCCAACGCCAGCGTCTTTTCCTCACCTCCTGATCCACTGGAGCCTGTTTAGTTCTTTCCCAAAGTTCTACATTAGTTATTCTATCATACCATTTTATTCCCTCTATTCTGCGCAGGCACCAGTTAATGAATGTCTGTAATTTATTAGTAATTGCCTTTGTTGTTCTCCATGTTTCCGCCCCATACAATAGTACAGATTTGACATTAGAATAAAAAATTTTTAGTTTAGTATTTCTTTTTATTTCTTTTGACCTCCACAAATTCCCTAGTGCTATGAAAGCCCCTCTTGCCTTTTGTATTCTTATTTTAATATCTCTATCAGTTCCTCCATCTTTATCTACATTACTGCTCAAATAGGTGTACGACACACTAGACAACACAAAAATCGAAAGCTATAGTTACCGTGCCGGGAATTGAACCTGTCACCTCCAGACGGCGTCTGCGCCTTGCCATGAATACAAGTGCACTAAGAATAGGGTCAACTAGGCACCCCCTTTTATGAGGGGGCTGCGTGGTCTGGAGGTATTATGTCTCCCTTAAATACTAGAAGTCTCGGATTCAAACCCCGGTGAGGGCTGGGATTTTCTCACTTGGACTTCTAGTAATTTCCCGTGGTCTCGGGGTAGTAAGATCGGACGCCTGTGTGTATTGTTGCGCATGTAAAATAATCCCTGGGCAGTTGGAAATCGAAACGACTAGCCTAACGGTTCTGTCCAGGCAAAATTTGGGTTTAAAAATCTACACAAAGTATTTTAGGATCCTGGCCGAAACACTTTGCTGAGATTCTTCAGACTCAGGCTAAAAGAAGAATAGAGCACATATGGGCTACACCCATTGCCATGAATAAACATAAACATTACTTATTTAACTGCATCTATGATGTCGCCCCTCGTCAAATGCTCTCTGCCTTCGCTGGAGAGAACAAACCTCCAGACAGGTAACTGAAAAGTAAAATAAAAATGTTTTGGTATAATTTCAAAGAAAATATTAACAAACCCTAATAATTCGTGAGGCATTCCCCCAAGTATAAGACGATCTTTTGTATAAAAAAAACACAGCTTGATTGTTGGACAAGAAATTTAGGAAATAATAATATGATTTCATAAAGTAATTGAGATCACATTTCATTTAACGTAGAATCCAGAGAACTCCCAATCTCTGTCCTCTTTTTTTATGTGAAAGTTTTTTAGCTTTTCATCGTCGGTGCCTAACGACGAATCTTTGTCTCTATAGCTTGTCTCATTCTCAGTTCCATCGGTTCATTTGAAATGCCACATTTCTGGTACGACTTGGCAACAATCTCAAACGTACATTATGCCTTGATCTTTTCACCCAGGTGCAAATTCTGGTATTTTTGTACAAATTACATTTACTGGCATTCCCAAATAAGGCCGTATACTGAATATTTATAAAAGACCATTTGGTAAAAAAATATTACTATATTTTAAGACACACCTTGTATTTAGACCCTAAATTTTTGTTTTTTGTTTGTTTGAAAATATAAGTGCCTCTTATACGTGGGTAAATACAGTATTTTCCTTGTGTTTCTACACCATCCTAACGTATTCTACAAGCTGTATTTATCAACTGACTTTTTGAAGACGTGCCTAAGTTATGCGTCATACAGTTCAGGTAGTTCTTAATAGGTCCGCAACAAACATCATTGAAACTCCAGAGAATCCATTACCCGAAGACGTTGTACACAATGAGGCTATTGTTATAGAAGCTCCTGAAAATTGTACTAAAATAGAAGCGTTGTTTACCTAATCTACCGGGGTCTTTGGGTGGATTGTTTCAGTAGGAGATACTCTGTGAGGATAATTAAACCTAAACAGCACCTGGCAGTAACGCCAGCTTAGTGGCGGTTTTACTACTATCATGTGACACACAAGCCGCATACCTCTTTAATTGGTAAGAGAAGGGGGTGAGAATGCACACTTACCACCTGCACGTGTATTCCCCGCCTACATTCAGGGTAGTAAATTAAGTGGCGCATTTGAGGTCTCACATCAGAAGGACGAAAGAAACAAGCATGATTTATTTGGAAATTGACAAGTCAAGATAGAAGATAAACTATCAAGATACAAACAAATAATAATAATATTAATAAAAGCGGCAGTATAGCATTGTTAATTACAATTGCCCGGAAATAGTATAGTCTAAAATGCCTGGATTATTTGCCTACATGGTGGTTATGAATTCAAATCCTTTTTGAGGCTGACAATCCATGAAATCGCTGTCGATGCAACCTTACATGCTTATGGAAGTAAAAAGGTCAGCCATATTTCGATCACATCTCCAATTGAACGCCCGTGATCTGTTAAAAATGAGACTTGCACATTATATATCTCAATGTATTAACTTATTCGAAACAATATTTGTTTGCGTCGTCATTCGTGTAGTTGTACTAATTCATCGACTTCCAGAGAACTCAATTTTAGTTAGCTTTAAACAACTCTGTTGTTTATTACAGAAAAACTAGTGTGTGTGTGTGTTTTTTTTTTTTTCGTTATATAATACGAGCCAGTTTTCTTCAATATTCAGAACTTGTAGAATGTCTGTATTTTATTTATCCTAATTCACGGTACCCTAGATAACCGATGGTATACGAAAAGTTATGAAGTCATTGCCAGACTTGGACAATTACATCATCCAAAGAAAGTATAATTGTGACAACAGAGATAAAATGCCTTAGAAAAGCCACAGGAGTATCAATGAAAGACAGAATACGAAATCACGAAATCAGACGAATTCTAGGAACAAAGCCAGTCTTACAGGTCATCAAAAAACAACAAATGAAGTCGTTTCTACATCTAACAAGAATGTTCTGGTACTGTCTGCCACAGCGAGCCACACTAAAACGTTACAACGGGTATATAGCGAGCGGAAGACCTCGGAAAAATTGAATAATGGCATTAAGAACAGTCCTACATAAATAAACAAGTCTTAATAGTGCTCTTGATAGAGCTTATCAACGAATGGTACATCTCCCCTGGACACTTCGATGAGGTACAAGGTGGAAGAGAAGAAGAAGAAAAATACCAAAAGTCTAGCATGCATTGAACATGAAAGTATTTCATGTAAAGTAACGGACACCACGTTTCACGTAACTGGAGCAATGGACACAGGGTTCTATACTCACATTTTCAGAAACCAATCCATACACGGTGGGTATTGTGGTTTACAAGGACACAGGGCAAATTTACTTTGCAGGGTATTTTCTGGTATCCATTTTCGACTGGGGCGATGTGTGAGTCCTATGAAAAATTTTAAAACATCTTCGCTCCAGATGCTAAGCCTAGATTTTCGAGCAGGTAGAGAAATATCTAGCGACAGACCAAATTTGGCTTCTACGCTACATAATAACTTAAGTAAAACCTTGTTGAAAGGAATTGCTCACTCTCTACCTGCTGTTGGCAGCCAGCCACCAAGTCTCTGGTTATATTTACGGTCTGGTTTCTTATTTCTTCCTTTCGGTCGGTTTCGTATGCTCAGATCTAACCATCATATGGTTGCCTTTATTAACTAGCATGTCAACAGCAGGTCATCTATTGTTCCCCATAGCTTGCTCTGCCCACTTTGCTCTTGAGGCCAGGTTTCTTTTCGAAGTAGATATAGAGCGGGCAAGTCTGCAAAATGTGAATTTGCTCAGGTGTTTGTGGTCCTCTCTGTCAGGCACACTGCGGGGACTGTACAGTCTTTTTTTTAAATGCATGTGATAGTCGAGCCTGTGGTGTCCTGTTCGTAGACGGTAAATTGTAGTATGTCGCTTTTTGTTAAGTCTGCTGATGGGACCTTGTGGATGTTTACGGTTGGTTTATTCTCTACAAAATTCTTTGTATTTTTCCTTGAAAAGTGTTTTGATTTCTGGTAATGAAAATGAATTGAAATTTTTTCTCATTTGTTCCATTTTTTGCAATACTGTCTGCTAACTCATTTCCTAATATGCCGCAGTGAACTGGGATAAATTGGAGAACCATTTGATTGTTTTCTGTGCGTCTGTTTAGCTGGCGGGTCAGTTTTCTTACCATGTTGTCTCGTGGATCCCCTGAGTCGCTGAAAGGACTGACATGTAGTCACACAGGAAAACAATATTGCTGTTTTTAATTGTTCTGTTTTCAAACACTTTGATTGCACTTCATTTATCGTGCTGCAAGATGGTACCACAATAGAAAGGCGTGCGCTAACGGAAGATTCTCAGCAAACTCAAAGCAGATCAGCAAACAATTGTAAATGAAACTAAAGCGCTTGAGGAAAGAAAAATTAAAAGCAGCAAAATTAATTTTTCGTGACTGCGTGTCAGTCTTCAAGAATTAGATAAAGTTTTTTTTTGCAGACGTTCAACATCTAGTACACCACCAAGAACAGCATTTATTGTTTGTTTGTTTTTGTATTCAGAAGGCAGGAGTTGTTAACCCTTTAGCTCGGCATTATGGATATCGCAACCTTTCGGCCTTGATTCCATGATTAATACCGTAAATCTGGGAGAAATGTGGCTTTTCTGCCTACCCCCAGAAGTAAACCCGGACCACAAGGAGTTCGTCACCCGGTTTAGCCAACTACGCTAGAGAGCCGGGCAAGAACAGCATTTAAACGCCATAATGACTCCGTACATGAAGCCTGCACAAAGTATGGCATGAGAATAAACACCGCGAAAACTGATTAATGAGGATTGGAAGGAAACATAATATCATGGACGTTCATTGTAACGGTACTGCTTCAGACAAATATCTAGGAAGCATATTTACGAAGGATGGCATACTCAATAGAGAGATAGAAGCAAGATAACAGAAGGCTAATGCTGGCACCTACCAGTTAGCCTCACTGCTTAGACACCCACATGTCTTCCTTTCATCAAAGCAGCAAATGATTCATAGCATCTTTATCCCTACTTTATGTTACCAGTGCCAAACATGGACAATGCCTGGACACTAGAACAGAAAGTAACTTACACGGGAAATGTGCTGTCTTCGCAAGTTCACTAACAACACTAAGCGAGACAGGGTTACGAATACCACCATTAGAGATAAGATGGAATAAGACCATGTCTAAGTTATATTGACAAACAATGAATCAAATGGTTCAGTTATCTACTGAGAATGCATCCAGACAGACTGCATATGCGACATTTTGCAGTGAAACGTTTTGGATTACACTGACACAAAAATGCAATGGTTCGGTTATCTATTGACAATGCAGCTAGACCAGACTGAATTTGAGTCTTTTTACAGTTGAATATCTGAGAGGAGGGCAAGAGGAAGACCAAGAAAGATATGCATAAATGGTGTAGCTGAAACCTGCAAAAAAAAAAAAAGATGAACAAATCTATCACTCAAGACAAGCGCAACGTAAATACAGAAAACGACGACACTGGCTATGACCTGGTAACAGAGAGACAAAAAAGTATATATATATATATATACTTTATGAGAGACAAATATATATATATATATATATATATATATATATATATATATATATATATATATATATATATATATATATATATATATATGTATGTATATATATATATATAATATCAATGTTTGTGTGTTTGTTTGCCCCCTATAGACTCGGAAACTACTGAACCAATTTAGCTGAAATTTTCAGGATATGTTTGTTTTGATACCGGATGTTAAACCATCATGGTTTGAAATTCAACCTGTCACTGTTAGAGATAGGTGACCACAATTTAAGCAAAAAATATTCAAAACTAATATTTAAATTGTTAGTGACATCTAAATTATAGCCACGTTAGTAATTGCGCATGCGCTGTAGTCAGAACGCAAGTCTTCCGCTATTCGCCGGCGGAGTTACGTGCAGCCAACGCCTTCTCTAATAACATAGAGTAGGTCGTGGTACAACAAACAAGACTATCTCTATATTTGTGTAGATTAGCTTAATAAATCATTGTCTTGCTTTAATTTAGAGTTAGTCCAGATAATTCTGAGACTAGTTTAAGAGCTTGGAAAGTGAATAACACAGTGAGGCTGAATTTAATATTCACACTGTCAGAAAAGAAGAAAAAAAGATGTATGGCCCATGCTTGTAATTATTATTGTTGTAGATATATTTCCCTATTACTAGGAATACATTTCAGTTTTACAGCAGGTGGCCTTACAAATGTAATAATTATATTTCACCCCTCACCACTTCTAAACTCTGCTGAATAAGATTAGCACATGTGTGGATTTAGATTTAAACTGGAGTGAGTGTTGTATATTTTATGTTAATACTGTGACAGATGGAAAGCCCATTGTCATCTATGATTGTATATTTTGACATCTATACCAGCACCCAGTATGGAGATATGTCAATCCCATTTATTTTCAAACAGTGCAAAGCACCTGTTATGAGTTTCTGCTCTTGGTAAACTCACTCCCTGCTTCTCATTCATTGTGATGTGAACCCATGTGGTTAAAATGAGAATATTGTGAAATATGACTGTATGTCTGTGTGTGTAAGCATGTTAACCCTTTAAAGGAGTACTAGTGTGCAGACATCAGAACAATTTACACTGAGGAATGTCCTTTCTTTTTGTGTGCTGTAAACTCTTGTTCTTGAGAGCTTTCATGAAACTGGTTTCCTAAATATTTCCCCATCAGGATTATGGACCATGTTCTGTACACATTCCCATTCTATACCAGTAGAATGTGAACACCTGTTACTATCCTACTCCATATATATGTGTGTAGTGTAACAGTTTAAAGACTGGAGGTATTGTTGTCTCCAGTTAGAACCTTCCTGACTGTTTGTATAAGGACTGTTCTATTGTTCTAGTTCCAGATGGTACTTCCAGATGTAGTCCAGAAGTAGATCCTAAGCTAAGCTGCAGATACCCGATTGTCCGGACTGGACTGGAAGATTCGGCCTGCCTGATGTGTTTCCGAAGCTTAGTCAGAAGCTGACAACAGAAACCTAAGCTACAGCTAAGTGGACAGTTGTTCACTAACCTTTTATAACCGGATTTTATATCCACAGCCATTTAGTTATCATTGGAATTTATATTGATTTGAAAATCCTAATAAATGTTAGTTTTAATGTTCCTACAGTTTTATGAAGTTTCATTTTAACTGTAAACATTGTCAGTGAACTTAAGAACATTTAAATATACAATCTTAATTACAGCAGGGAATAAGATGTGGGCAAACCCCGAATCCTCTCATTTAACCAGCAAGGCTGGGGTTACTATAAGACTTTTTGATGACTCACAGTTTGCAATTCCCTCTGTAAAGTGCACATAGTGCATTCGCTAGTTAAAGCGAAGTTACCCGCCACAGTATCTGTCTATGAGAAAACAATTGCCTGCGGTTTTGAGTTGTGTTATAATCAGACACAGTAGTAGTAGGGTCACACATCTCAATAGTTTAGTTCTCTTTTCGTTGCTCCTATGAAGTGGCTGCTTGGTCGAATGGTTACAACACTGGGTTCCTGTGCGGGAGACCAGGGTTCGAATCCACAGTAGTAAATTTTTTTTTACCCCGGACTAAAATAATATCCTTATCTGCTCTGTCGTGGTGACAGCACTAGCCATGTTGCCCTTAATACTAAAAACAAAAAACAAAAACAAAAAAAGACAAGTAAATGGGTAAACTATTTGATAATTAAATTTGACCATTTCGCATACTTATGATTGCATTTTTAAACTTTCCGATTGCATGGTTACGCTGAATTTTCATAGCTTTCCAGTTATTTTCATTTAGATTTAGTTATTTTATCTGCGTTGGAATTTTAAGCTGTGCTGTTTACCATAGCGTTCATTTCCTAATTATGGTGGTGTTTTTTTTTTCCTGTTTTCATTTGCTTTCAAGTGTCTTTGTTTTTTTTTTCTTCCAACTACTTCAATGAGGGAAAGAGTTGTCAGTGAATTTTTTTTTGTGTGGAGAGGAGGAGGGGGGGGGGGTGCAAACTGTTAACTGAGAGAGCTTTAAGTCACAGTAACTACTTTACCCACTAAAAGTAGCAGCAGCAGTAATAATTGTGGTTGGGCTGTTACACCGTAGTGCTCTCATGTGAAGACCGCCGGTAAGGTTATGGCGTTTTTCTGTCGGGAAGCGAAATTATACATCCTAACCTCACCAGTCTGTGGCGACAGCACTAGCCACGCGGAACCAAATCTTCTGGCTCACGACTCTCTGTCTACTCCGATGGTAACACAGATAGCAGTGACATTATTTTAGCTACTGTGGTGGTGGTTGTGGTAGTAGTTGTACTGGTACTTGAAGGATGATGTGGTAAATATTACACTAGCTCCATTCACTACCTATTACAATTCCTGCTCCCCATTTTAGTCCGGATGGACAGGGATGTCCATGTCAGTTACAGCAACAACAAAAATATCGCCAGGTAATGATTTTCGAATCCTTCGAAGAGGGAGAGAGCAGTAGTCGGTGGAAGAGGGGAGGGGAGGGGGTAATGACTTAAATTTAAGAGAACTTAAAGAGCTTCACACGTGATTTTCAAGTTCTCATTACCTAATTTGTTTATATTTTACTAATGCTACCTCCGCTTTTCTATTTTTTACGACTTACTTTGTTATTTACAAGATCAGTTGTAGCTTTACTTCCGTCTCCTATAAAAATACAAACAGCTTTAGCATGTGATAACCAAATAACCATTTTTGTTACTGTGCTAATAACACCATTTAAACGACCAATAATATAAAGACACAATTATAAGGTGCGTGTTCTAAAGTTAGAAAACCAGACTATCTCTATATCTGTGCAGACAATGATTGCGACATTAACTATATCAAACACGAGCGATTTCCATTGTCTTTCTTTTCCAAAAACCTTTGATGAGGGAGAGAGTAGTAGGTGGATTTAGTTGTGATGGTGAGGGGGGGGGGGGGGGCGGGGATCAAAGACTATCTCTTATCTGAGCAGACAATAATTGTATTAGACACGTGCGATTTCTATTTTCTTTCATTTCCATTTAGCCAAGCTATGCCACAGCAACGCGTGGCCGGGTACAGCTAGTATATATATATATATATATATATATATATATATATATATATATATATATATATATATATATATATATATATATATATATAGAAAGAAGAGCCTTGTCCACGCCTTCAGGGCGCAATGGGCATCTAGGGCTAGACCTATATTTTATAGACCAACCAGCACTTGATGGTTGATGTGGTCAGTATGACGCATTGAATGGTAGATAAATATTATAAAAAGCTAAAATAATAATACATGTCAACATATATTTGCATACAGTGCGACTATACTTGGTTACAAACCTACCCAAAGGATCCTCGCTGGTGCAACAGAGTTCGTGCACTGTGTGAGAACCTTCAGACTGTGGTTTGAGTTAGAAAAAAAAAAAACGGAGCACTTATTATTTACACTCGAGAAGCGATTATGTTGATCCATTAAATGAAAATAAACACAAACAAACTGTGGAACGGAACAGGTTAAACTCCCCAAGAAACCCTAAGAAAGAGAACTGGTAACCCGGGCACGCCATGGCCTAGTGTGCCGCACTTAAGACACCTGCATCTGTCCGATCACCACCAGTACGTGTTACCACCAGCACATGTGGGGTGGTGGTAGCGGGGGGGGGGGGGGTAATTACCTTGCACTGTCTGAGAGAATTATAGCTTTCCCTTGTGTAGACATCTTTCTGATTATCCTTAAAAACAAATACAAAACTTGTCTTAAAAATGTAACAGCCTTGGACAATTGTTACGCTGAATTATCTGATAGCGGTTGATTTGAAATATCACTGTGGCAATTTTCTATATAAATCCAGAAAAAAAAACAGTCCTGATTTAAATTGAAAAAAATTCGAATGTTTTTTTTTAAACAACTGAATATGCTGAACGAAAGAAAAAAGTTGCTAAATCACATGAGGTGGCATGGACAGAAAAATTGCCTATCGCTGAAGATAAAGTAGTTTACGTGTAATTATCATATTGTAGAACAGCAATTTTGTATTTTTAATGTCGTAAAGGAAATGATAAAGTGGACAAGAAGATTTTGGGAGTGTGTGTTGATAAGGGATAAAAAAAAAAAAACAAGCAAAAACAGCACAAGAGCTCGTGTTCTTTCCTATTTTTCTATCCCCGATGAAAAAAAAAATGGATTTGTTGAGAGCCATCTGGGGTAATCAGCCTCGTGAAGGAAGCTCAGATGAGCCCTTGTACGTAATGCAAAACCGAAATCCCTTTTTAACTCGTCTCTTCAATTATACATCATTAGTCTTCAGGTTTACCGCATGTCGCCCAGAAAACCTTGGGTCACGGGCTCGAGGTGTGAGCTGTAATGTCTGTGAAGAGGAAGCGCTATTTATATCTTTGCACATTGTGGCCAAGAGGGATCCATAGCTAAGCCCAGACTCAACTGCACGACTCAGTAAACAGATGAAACTTACTGGTAACATTGTAACAACTTGTCTTATCTTATTCCAGCACGTGTGTCGCTGAGTGTTATGAAAATATGATTGTGTTCCCACTTTTTAACTATAAAGTTGTTGCTGCTGAAATTCTGCTGTGGGTGGTGCTATTTTCTAGATATTTAAATGTTCATAGTATATTTCTAATCAGTTTAACCGAGCTGAGTTAAGAAGCGAAATCATAGCATTCGGGAGGTTTCCATAAGCCCATCGTCCCCATTTCCAGAGGCTGGAGTAAAATTCCAATTCTGTTGGTACAATTACTTTTCTTTACGTCTGACGTGCCTCTGATCTGATTGTTGTCAGTATTGGTCAAATCTCCTGGTCACTTACATCCCACCCGTTCTCTTCAGACAATAATGATATGCATCTGCTTCACTTGCTCCCAAAAGACCTTTTTTGTATCTAGATTAACAAAATTCACTTTACCCCCAAGTGGTACACAACCAGCCGAACTCTGTCCATTCGCGTTCCACCCCACATGAAAAGCAAGTATGGAAAAAAAAGTATCTTAGAACTTTGAAGCGATTCTTGCCACTCTGCTTGGGGCATACGTGTATCTACCTTCCTCAGCATGTTTTGTGTGTCTGTTACTGTATGCACATTGAAACTTCAATGCTCGACAGTTGATGTCACACTACCCAGAGTAAGCTGTTCACCATTTAGAAACGCCAAAAAAGTTTAAAATGTCACTCGTCAATATTAGACCATTTTGACAATCAGTAATACTCACAAATTTTCGAACAACATACAATATGGTTTTCAGGAACCTTATTTCACAATATTACACAGACTATCGGTCACTACGCTTAAATGGAACACGCTACGATCTAACGGTCACAAACTAAGAGTCAACAGTCTTAATGTTCAGGCACAGAACTCGTTTTTTTTCGTCACCGTTTGGTTTTGTTCACCGTTACAGTTCAGTCACCATTCCATGAACCTCGTGGCTTCGCTTACGGTCAGCTTGTTCTGTCACGGCTTTCTGCTATTTTCGATTTGTGTCGCTGAGCTACAAGTTATGTCGCAGTCAACTCGGTATAGCCATGAACCTTCGCTATCGTCATACGTTGTATCCAATACCCACACTGGACTCTGGTACGAATTATTGCTTAATGTTGACTACAAAGACATACAGCCGGGCTGTGCACGATTATAGTAGTGTTGTACTGAAGCAACACTGAAAGGTCATTCTGCATACCGATAGAGACCCACAAAATATGAAAACTTCCGGTCAAAATGGACGCAAGCAGTCACTATTTCGCGTCGAGGCAAATTGTTCTGCCTCTGCCAGACTGTGGCCGTTGCATTTTTGATCCATTTGTAGACTGAAAGGATATAGTTTCGTCGCGCCAGCTACTGAATTGAGTGCATAGCACGTCCCTGTGAGCTGCGAATTTCTTTTGGAATGTTTTTCGACTAGGACCATCGCGGTGTTGTGAACTGTAGATTCAGAAAATGGCGCGTGGTCAATCGCCGCAATATTGGTGGTGCCCTTATGTGATTAATATTGATCGCGTGCGCAACTGCTGATCTGTTGGTAACTTCTGCTGCCATCAATGATCAACTGCATTTCTAATGTCAAACTGTTTATGTTAGCACTTTCGATGGCTACCGTAGCCTTTTAATGCGTGTGTATGCTAGTGCATATGCTGAGACAGCAGTCTGTCAATCTTTCCACAAGGGACTGCGACGAACAGTCTGTGTGTTTTTCGTTGGCACAGGAGCGGAACAACTATGGGGTGACTTGTTTGCTAGGAAGCTGAAACTAAGATTACCAAGATTACCAAGATTACCAAAATATGTATATGCAACTGTTCCAGAAAGTTGTGATTGCTTGTCTACTTATGGCCGTTAATCTTATTCCCTTTCTTGAGTCTTGCGTGCACGTATGTGTTACCATTGTGTCTTATTGTACGCATACTGCTGGTTTCTCGCTTCTTACGCGGATGCACTACGACTTCGAAAAAAAAAACCTAATTAGCCGACTTTTACGATATCCTTATTAGAGAGAGTGAATATATCCTCCTCCCCCCTAACCCCCCCCCCCCCCCCCCACAAAAAATCATAAAAATGCTTTGGAACTGTTACGTGCACATCTATCCTACAAATCTGACTTATTTGCACCTAGGTTGATGCACTGCCCCATTCTGAGGGAATCTCCCAGTTAGTCGTTACTTACAATATGCTTGCTAAAGAGGCAATGAGTTAAACAAAGACATCTCAATGTTGATTCCGATCTTGTGACGCTTGAGACAGACAGACAAGCAAGTAGCAGGTCCAGTGCTGCGATTACCTCTGTGGGAGCAATACTGAATCCTATTTATGGTTTTGTCGGACTCCTATTTGGCTTGAAGCGTTTTATTTTTATTTCTTCACTTGATCTGAAAAAAAAAAAAAAAATTAAATACAGACTTAAGTTAACACAACACCGTGTATTTATTAGGCTGTTTTGCTGTTTAGAAAGTTTCCGTTTCCTTTCCTCCCATGTTTTGTATTTGTTTTTTAAATCATGTTTCCGTGTGATCATTCCTTGCAGTGTTTAATACCTTCCTGTTCCTGTTTAGCTTCCGGCACACTGTTAGATGTTGCGTTTTGTCCACCCTTTGAAATGTGTTGTTTTTCCTTTATCTTTTTAAAAGCAGTATATAAAATTTCATCTGCAGTATGTGAGACAGTTTTCCTGTTATTTGATATTTCTGGAAGCTTTTCGCTTTACTTCTCGCGTATTTTACAAGTGTTTGCTTAAACTTCGGTTTTTCTTTGTTGAAAAGCAATTATCATCCACAAGTTGTGAAAATATGTACTTAATTTTTCCTCTCACTTACCTGTGTAATTTTAGTTACAGCTAGCTGCACTTAGCTCATCTTTCAATGTTTGTCTTTCTTACGAAAGCTGTAAAGTTGTGTAGCATTTGTCTTCTCTGTAGCGTTGTCATGCCTCTGTAGAAAGACGTCCGCCTCTACTACTAGAACGCATACAAATAGTTTTTTTTTTTCTTTAAAATGTTATTTAATGTGCTTTTATTGTTAATTTTATTCTATCAAAAATTTAACAAAATAATTCCAAGAGATCCCTAGCTCTCTCAGTCGTGAACAATTGACTGATTGTAAGCTTGAGGAATATATATGCAACAACCTAGCTTAGAATGTAATAGCAAAATGTTTCTGTTCTGCATATCAGTACTGGTAATGCAACAGGCGGCTGTTTCGGTCATTAGCGCATAGGTCATATTTTTAAAGACAAATTGGTAATCTTGGTAATCTTAGTTTCAGCTTCAGAGCAAACAAATCACCCCATAGTTGTTCCGCTCCTGTGCCAACGAAAAACACACAGAACGTTCGTTGCAGTCCCTTGTGGAAAGATTGGCAGACTGCTGTCTCAGCATATTAACTAGCATACACACGCATTAAAAGCATACGGTAGCCATCAGAAGTGCTATCACAAACAGTTTGGCATTAGAAATGTAGTTCATCATCGACGGTAGCAGAAGTCGCCAACAGATCAGCAGTTGCGCACGCGATCAATATTAATCACATAAGGGCACTAAAAATATTGCGGCGACCGACC
>CAJHNH020001506.1:110000-137500 GCA_905116865.2 Candidula unifasciata | reverse complement strand
CACAAGCGATAAACACCAGATGACACAAAGTGCCACCATGTGGATGAGGATCACCCGTCGAGATGTCACAGAAACCGCGTTTCGCCATTAGGCCATATTTATGATCGGGCTATATTGCGGCCCCTGGCAAGAGCCAGAGTAGAGCTTCCAATAACGAAAAATTGCATCCTACAAGGGATGACTGAATACTAAGATGAAGATTTGCGAAGAAACTGTTCATAGTATTCAGTATTTTTCGTCTCGTGCTACTTGCCGTCGCTGGCTAACAGACTATGGGTAGCCTAGTATTCTGTGATGCGAAATCGGAGATTGGGAATTACTCCTGTATACACCTTTTCTTGGTCTCCGCCTGGCTGTTGTTTCCAACCACAGATTGTGTACTCTGCCTTCTGGCTTCGATCTTAGTATTTTGTCACTCATTTGAGAGGTTGGGGGGGGAGGGGGGGTGGCGGGGGAGAGGGGGAGGCAGGGGGCGGTGGGGGGAGACGCCAAAATCAGTTGTATAGAGCTGATATTTTCCTCACCTCAGACAAAAGATTTCATACATTGATTGTCTTGTTCTGCAATTATATGTCACAGAGAGGTCGATGTCTATTCTTCCATTTCGTTCTATCACGTGCAATCAATCAGTTGAATATTATGTACACAATTCAGTCCAGTCGCTTCGGTCTCTTATCAACGTTCGTTTAAAGGTTTCTTTTTGGTGTCCCCGCCTCCTCAATCTATTTCCTTTTCCAATGCCTATTTGGTGGTTCTTTGCTGGCTTCTTCATAGGATGTGTTCAGTATACCGCCATCCTTTCTGTGTTATAATTGTTGCTACTTTAGTTGCCCAGACATTTCTCTCATTTCTTCATTCCTTCTGAATCCGTTTTATTTTCATTTTTTTTTTTCCTGCACGCATTTGATTTCGAAAGCATTTAACACTCGCGTCATGTCTCTACTTGTTCTCCCACTTGGATTGGCATATGTGAAAACAGAAAAAAACTTTAGAAATCAAACTGCATAACTTGGTTTTTAAACTATGCAATTCAAATTTTCACATTTTATTTAAGCTACTAAAAACTACACATGCCCTTGCCAATGCGTGTCATAATTTATTTCTTTGTATTTCCATTAGTTTCAAAATTACTACCTCATTAAGTAAAGTGATCGGTTACTTTTATTACTTTTGTCCCTAATGTTACATCTATGTAATCTGTTGTTGGTGTTTTCAAAATATTTGATATATTTAATTACATATAAGAACCGATTTTAAAAATAAATCTTTCATTCATTCGGGAGAAATACTGACATCTTGAAAGATCTGAACATCAAGGAAGATTGGCTAATAAACATCATCCTGTCTTAGAAGATGAAATATTGTGGCCATATCAAGCGCCACGACTGACTGGAAAAAAGTATTAGCAGAAGGCATGGTACCAGGAAGGAGGGGCAGGGGCCGACCAACACGAAGATATAACATGATATAAGTGTCTCCTTGAATATGACAGTTCATAAGGTGGGAAAGCTGGCGAGAAAGTTTCTTTCAGGTAGACCGTGATGAGAGCGGCATTCTGCAAAGGACCTGCTGCAAGATGATGATGATCTTTCACTAAACAATCACATTAGAATCCATAAAACCTACTGTTAAACTAATGATTCTCGTGTTCTGATAACACATCTTCATTTTCTGATCATAAAATACATTCATCTGCTCTTTCAAACTCAAATTGAGCATCGCGTTTACAGTTGTGCTCCATTTACGCTCAGAAAGATGGAATTTTTCTAGTTAAAGAGTCACGAACAGGTGCTACAAAAACGATCAAGATTTAACAGTGGTGAGAAATATTTTAAAATAAATACTTAAAAAAGTTTAATTTCCCATGTTTTCTAAACTTTTCAAAACTAGTTCGAAAGACAGCCCAGGTAAAAGACGGTTTAGTGTTGTTTATGTTCATTAAAGAAGAAAACTGGAACACTTGACGTGCACTTTTTGAAAACGAATTTTAATTTTAATTTTTACATTTGAATTGTTAAAATAAATAATTATTTCTCCGGATAGGAATTAAATATAAATTAAGATCCAATTTCACATTTATCTTGGAGCTTCTCAAATGTCTTACAAACTGACAGTTCTTTTTTAGGAATGTATTCGGACATTATTCATATTTTCTTGTATTGTTTTTAATTGCTTAACATTTAGAGGAAAAAAATGGCATTTTATTGTTAGCAGTTTTTGGAAGTTTTTAGTTTTGTCGTTGTGTTTGTCTTGTTGTAGTGCATTTTTTGCCTTATCTATTTTTACCACGCCGAGTTTATTATCTATCCATAGCTAACAGTTCTCTCTCTCTCTCTCTCTCTCTTTCTCTCTCTACTTACTTATTCGCGTCTATATTCTATTTGTCTTCTTTCTCATCCCACCTCATTTTTCACCAGTCTATTTTTACCAGGATTAATCTGTTATCTATATGTCTCTCCTCCAACAGTTATCCATCTCCATCTTTCTCCTCTCTCTCTCTCTCTCTCTCTCTCTCTCTCTCTCTCTCTCTCTCTCTAATTACCTTTTCGCGTCTATATTTGGCTTGTCAGCCTCGTTTCCCCTCGTTCTTTCTCTCTAATTTCCCATCACAGTCCTTACTAAATCAGTCATATTTGAGACACTCCATCAACCAACGTAAAATACCTCTTTCCCACCATCAATATTTTCATTGAAAACAAAGTTGGATACACGCAGACCGCTCGCCCTCACCTTCTAGCACGCGTGTAGGAAGTGGAGAACTGCTCACGTACAAACACGGCGGTTTCAGAGCTGCGGCATCGACACCCAGTCGCTATTCCACCAGCTCAAAATTGTTGGAAATGAGCTAACAGTTGATGACGTTCACACCGTACTTTGTGAAGTCTTTGAAGTTTGTGTTCTTTTGTGAGCTACTTTCTCACCTGTCTTTGAATGCCAGGATCTTTCAGTTACTGCAGGTAAGTCTTAATTTTTTTGTGTATTGCGTTTGTTTGCATTTGTCGAAAAGTCTGTCTTAGCAGAATAGGAAGAAAGCACAACGCAGTCATTATATCTTGGAGCAAGATATTCGTAAGAAACTAGTTACTAGTAATGGTAATTATAAACCCAGTCAGGCCTGGCGGAATCAGGGTGATCGGAGGGGGCAAAAACTAGCGTACCATGCCACACGAGACGCCGCACCCTCCCCTCCCCAACCCCCTTCTATGCTTGTTCCAAGAAAATATGTATAGAAGTGACTCTGACTCCTTGCACACACTCTGTAAATTACCTAATTGATTTAGTGGCGCCCCTAACGAGGTATAGCAGTTATGATTTAACAAATTTGTTTAAACATGTCATTTTTCAAATTTCGTATTTTTCGGCCATCCAGAGCATTATTATTATTATTATTATTATTATTATTATTATTATTATTATTATTATTATTATTATTATTATTCTAAAGTTAAAAATACTTAAACTCTAGGGGCAGCACCCCCCCCCCCTTCCCATTCTTTTTTGTGCTAGCACTGTCAGGTACCCCTCCCCCCCCCCCCCCCCCTCCCCCCCCCGTTTTCCCCACCAACACAAACTACCTAGTGTTTCCAATGTCTGCTTTCGTATTCCCACCTCTGGGTATAATTAATTCTTCTTCTTAATCCTACCACTAGGTTACTAAGAGTCTTCATGACTACAAGAGATGGATACATGATAATTTTCCGAAATAGCCACGATTTTATCGGCATGGAAGAGAAATTGTCGATATACCTCATTGTGAAAGTGGTCTAGATCAGGCATGCCAAACTGGCAGCTCGCGGGTCACATGTAGTCCCTTGCAAGCAAACATGCGGCCCGCACAAAGGCAACATTTTGCAATCATTGTCATTAAAAGACGTCAATTAGTTGTGTGTAGTAGCCCTTATGACCACACACATATAACTCATGTGGCCCTCAGAAGACCCTTAGCATGACATATCTAGTTTAGACTATAGCATCATTATAATTCGGAAGGCCCTCAGTGTGACATTTCAGGTCTAGACTATAGCATTATCAATATTAAAATCATTCGTAAGACCCTCAGTTTGACATGTCAGGTCTAGACTATAGCATTATCAACATTATAATTCAATCGGAGGGCCCTCAGAGTGACATGTCAGGTCTAGACTATAGCATTATCAATATTATAATTCAATCGGAGGGCCCTCAGTTTGACATGTCAGGTCTAGGCTATAGCATTATCAATATTATAATATTTCGATAGGCCCTCAGTTTGACATGTCAGGTCTAGGCTATAGCATCATCGTCATCATCACCACTACCATAATA
Organism: Candidula unifasciata; assembly: GCA_905116865.2. NCBI lineage: Eukaryota > Metazoa > Mollusca > Gastropoda > Stylommatophora > Geomitridae > Candidula > Candidula unifasciata. The sequence goes on along the minus strand of CAJHNH020001506.1, from coordinate 133,195 downwards.
TTCACCTATAATATCTTTTGAAAATGCCGCTGCCACAGTGGCCCACCTTAATTACTTCCTGCCCACCGCCCCTGCATTCTCATGCCAATCCTTGTCTTATTCCTCAGATTATGCCCTCACATATTGTACTTTCTAAATAAAAGACAGTGATGAATATGATGAAGGCAGTTCACTTTACGAAGCAGTATACTGTTTTAGGACCAGTTTTACATAGACGTTCATCTATTGTAAATGTCAGTGTTATTCTGCTTCATGATTCTGATTAATGTTGAGAACAGAAAAAAGGTAACTCAATCGCAATAAGCAACGCTGTACGAATGCTCAGTTTAAAAAGCCACAATTTATACGCCTAAAAAAAAATTTCACATGCACACACACTCATACCATACACAAACATACTCATACACTCATATATAGTTATATATAGTATTACTCACTATTATATACGTTTGCGGTCGCCTATACAATATGTTTATGCTTAGTTTACTGTAGTGAAGATGTGATAATAATTAAGACGGAATTTCTCTATATCCAAATAAGACTGATATTACTACCTAAAATGTTTTGCAGTATACAGGCACAGTTTTGCATTTTTGTGTTTTCTGTTCCCCGCCCCCCCCCCCCCCCCCCCCAAAATGGTTCGCAATTTTGTGTTATTCTAAAGCCCAAACTGGCAGTGTCGGGTCAGAATATAACCAAACGGTTTAACGGGCTGTCTGGAACTCGTGCCCGGGTGATCATTATCCCAATGGTGGTACTTTGTGTCACCGGGTGTTGGCCGCTCGTTATGCGATCTTGAAGGGTTGAACGTCACACACTCGCCTGTGAACTGTATTACATTTTCTAATTCTTACTAAAGCTTGCAAACTAAGGTCATAAACATAAGTAAGCGAGAGAAAGATACTGAGAGAGAGAGAGAGAGAGAGAGAGAGAGAGAGAGAGAGAGAGAGAGAGAGAGATAGATAGAGAGGGACTAGAAAGAGAGCCGGAAAGGGACACAGAGAGGAAGCAGAAAGGGAACGAGAAAGATGCTACATAAGGGCCGAAGAGAGAAGTGAAAGAGTGAGGAGAAGAGTAGAAAGAGAGAGAGCGAGATAGGGAGAACAGGAGGCTCCAGTGGGTAAGGAATGAGACTGCACTTAATGAGAAGGGAGGATAAGAAGTGAGAATAAGAAGCACTTTTAGAAATGTGAGCGCTGAACAACTGATCGATGAAAGCAAAGTCAATAGATAGAGCACAGTGCCTCAGCATGGTCTGCATTCCTGCTACACCTTAATTGGACTCCTTGGTACCAGTGTGGCAGATCTCTCACTGTTAGTCGTATACGACTAGGGATTGGTGCGTGAAATGCATACTGACATTCATCGATCAGACCTTAGTTGCGGGTGTAATACTAAAAACGTCACCAGAACAAACATGGAAAGACAAAGAAGAAATAATTAAATGAGATGATATACTGCTTATAAAAACACAGACTGGAGGAATAGACTGTGACATATAAAAAAAAAAAAGGATGACAATCATAATGATGATACTGATTGATGCTACTGCTGACGATTGATGATGATGCTAATGTTGACAATGATGCCAATGTTCTCAGTTAATATAATAAAGTGCGAATAAACCTGTGAATGATCGTATCACACCATGTCATGTCATACCATGCCATGTCATGAGAAGGAAAAATATTAGACTACGTCGTAACACTGGGCAAATTGGATGGGAGATGAGGCAGCAAAAGACCTGACGAGAAGATGCTGGACAGTTTTCCATGGAAGAATATCTCTGTCAGAACTGATTTAAAGTACTTAAGAAAGAGAGCAGGTTGTGGATGACGTAACTAGCAACGCCACACGGCAGACGTGTTTCAGGACTTGCGGGGATAAGGTGTACAATTATAAGAAGGAAATGGATTATCGCCGCCTGGTGAGAGTGATGCAGCAGGGAGTTGTGAGAGGATCTGGTTTTTACTCAATGCTCAAAGGAATGATACGACTGACGAATAATCAGAATGCTACGATTGGTATTGGAACTCTGCGATTGCTGTTGAAGATGAGGACAGAGCGCTTATGGGAATGTTCCGAGTGCTTTGATGTCGATTCTTCAATCAACTTAACTCAACGGCACGGACTATAAGAAGACGACGAGTGGTTTGATTTTCCCAAAGGAATGATGAATGTGAGCATTATGAGGTATGACTGCAATGATAGGTGATCATCAATAGCTTTCCATCTCACGGGTTCATGAGCACCTCGGTTAAGGTATGTGTTCTTGAGCTTTCAAAAAAAAAACTGAATAATGGATTGGTGAGTAAAAGATAAACGCCTAGATGATACATTGAAGGAGCTGCTAGTGAATGTAAGAATGGATGAATAAATGAAAAAAAAAATGTAAAAACGAATGCATGTAGAAAACTGATCAAATGACTGATGGGATGAAAAACACAAAGAAAGCTTACTAGTATAAAGATATTGAGAGATTACATGACAATGTACGCAATTTTAGTAGTGGATACATCGTTTCAAGAAATCGTAGATAGAAGGATGAATTCATTTATGTATGCATGGGTTGAAGTAAAGATCAGTAAATGAATGGAAAGCTGAAAGAATGGAGAGATTAGAGAAACAAAATATAGTGATAAAATATATAAAAAGAGAATTCATAGCGTAGAAACCATGTGATCCGAAATGACAATGTGGACTATTTAAAACATCGTCTGTAATGCTAATCAATAGCAGTTATGACGACACTCTATGTCATTTGGTGCTGTGGGTCATTCCACGTGGGTGTATTCAGGTTAAATATTATGTAGGATACAATTATCATACATTCACATTTGTGTCTCAATTGGTTTGACGATAATCATAGTATAACATCTACCATTTTCTTCTCGAGCTCTCTCCCTGTCCACCACGACCCCTTTTTTTACGCCCTTTGGCGTACTAGGCATAGAGGGCTAGATCTATATGTTATAGATCAATCGGCTTTCAGTGGGTGAGATGGTCAATATCACGACTGCCGCCTTTACTTCCTCGTAATTTACCTTGTACTCAATTGAGGCTGGGTCAACCAGGAAGCCAATATCTTTTTTGATGAAACTCTGGCTGCGTCTGGACCCGAACCCACCACCTTCAGATCCGTAGGTGAGCCTCTAGCCTCTTCACCACGCCGGCTAGCGCATAAAGTAAGAGAGACAGTGAAATACATTTAGAAAGCATAATAAATAACTTGATGGAGGGGCAGTTACTAGTTCAAGCTTTACAAAGAATGAAAAGACAGACAGGCGGAGTAGTATGTCGATACAATGGAGCTCATTACGTTCAAAGCCTGTTAATTTGGTAGAATGTTATGCTTAGGTTGGAAGTGACAATGTTTCGTCAGATAACAAGTCGTGCCGAATGGGGAAAGATACTCGCGGGTAGATTCATGTTAAAATAGATTGTGTGACCTCGTATGGTGTAGTGGTAGTGAAGACTAGCATAATGTGACAAACAAATATGACATAGTAGCAGCAGAAGCAATAGCAACACTTGTAATAATAATGGCTGTAGTGTAGTATATACTAATACTGATAATAACAATAAGTAGTAGTAGTAGTAGTAGTAGTAGTAGTAGTAGTAGTAGTAGTAGTAGTAGTAGTAGTAGTAGTAGTAGTAGTAGTAGTAGTAGTAGTAGTAGTAGTAGTAATAGTAGTAGCAGTAGCAGTATCAGCTGTAGTAGTAGTAGTAGCAGTAGCAGTATCAGCTGTAGTAGTAGTAGTAGAAGTAGTAGCAGTAGTAGTAGTAGCAGTAGCAGTATCAGCTGTAGTAGTAGTAGTAGTAGTAGTAGTAGTAGTAGTAGTAGTAGTAGGGTTAGTAGTAGTAATATTAATAGTAGTAACAGTATCAGCTGTAGTAGTAGTAGTAGTAGTAGTAGTAGTAGTAGTAGTAGTAGTAGTAGTAGTAGTAGTAGTAGCAGTAGCAGTATCAGCTGTAGTAATAGTAGTAGTAGTAGTAGTAGTAGTAGTAGTAGTAGTAGCAGTAGCAGTATCAGCTGTAGTAGTAGTAGTAGTAGTAGTAGTAGTAGTAGTAGTAGTAGGGTTAGTAGTAGTAATATTAATAGTAGTAACAGTATCAGCTGTAGTAGTAGTAGTAGTAGTAGTAGTAGTAGTAGTAGTAGTAGTAGTAGTAGTAGTAGTAGTAGTAGTAGCAGTAGCAGTATCAGCTGTAGTAGTAGTAGTAGTAGTAGTAGTAGTAGTAGTAGTAGTAGTAGTAGTAGGGTTAGTAGTAGTAATATTAATAGTAGTAACAGTATCAGCTGTAGTAGTAGTAGTAGTAGTAGTAGTAGTAGTAGTAGTAGTAGTAGTAGTAGTAGTAGTAGTAGTAGTAGTAGTAGTAGTAGTCGTAGTAGTGGTAGTGGTAAAAATAGTAGCAACGGTACTTGTAGCAGTAGAAAATAGGCATAGTAGTAGTTTTGTAAAAATAGGAGCTGCGGCAATTGCGGTATTGCACGGTAAACTAAGGAAGATGGCTCATTATTTACAATACCAAGTAGAGCAAGAAAATAGCCGAAAGGCTGAGTATGGTTTGGATTTTTGTATATTTAGGCAACATAAATATATAGAATACCCCCCCCCCCCCCCCCCCCCCCCCCCCCCCCCCCAAAAAAAAAAAAAACCTAATTAAATATATCACTATATCATGTAACATTTCTCCCTATTTAGGTCCCAGGCTCCGTTGTGGGAAAAGCGGGAGCGCCGGGGAAGGGGGGGGGGGGGGAGACAGAAATAGACCCATGCCTCCCCAATAAGCATGTTGCAGGAATAGTCCAATTAGGAGCTTTCTTCGAAGTCGGAGTGCATCTGGCAGAGCGGCAAGGAATTTCACCAGCTAGTCAAATGGATGTATAAGCAAAACTCAAACCCTGGACCAAAGCCAAAGTTCAAGTGGATGAACAGCAAGGACTTTCCACCAGACAGAGCTTACAGCCGGCGAAGAAAGAGGAAAAATTTAGCAGGACCTTTGCAGAACGTCACTCTTATCACGGTTTACCTGAAAGAAACTCAGTCTCCCGCCAGGATGCTTTTCTCCACATTTCTCAGCTTGTTTCTCAGTCTGTTGCAATCACATCAAGTATGTGCAGTTAGTTCTCAATCCAGAGAATAGCTTCTGTGACTGCCTCTACCTCCAACTAGATACTGTAGTGTCATATCAAATACTTAGTTGAACTAAGAGATGTCCGTTCAGTTTTGCACTGAAGCTCAATCCACTTTTACTACATCTCAACACAGATCTATCATTGTCAGTAAAATGTAACTACCAATAGAACATGTTAATACATAAAAAACGCAGTAAAAAGAAATAACTGCACATGTATCTCATGCGTCCAAAATAGGGCCTGTTTAGCACCATATGCCTGATAAGCTAAAGGCTTGAAAAGAGGTCCTTAAAGGGACATCCCAGATTAAGTCTATATTTCTAAATAAATGACCACACTCCTGAAGGCAAGGTTGCTAATAACTGCGCCACATCAGGTATCCATGTAGACAAATGTTGAAGTTGTGTTGAGTAGATGATTACTATCAGGGGCGCAGGCCACAATGATATCACTCTACATTGCCTAGTAAATAGAGTTCAAAAGACTTGTTTAGTGCTCAATAATAATAATATTAACAATAATAATATGAGTTTAAAAAATGACAACAATAATAATAAAAGAATCAATTGCTGAGTGGTAAAAAAATAACAATGTAATATAAAGAATAGGAAATTTATAAATCAACGTTCAAAAAGAAATAAGATGGGGGGGGGGGAGAGAGAGAGAGAGAGAGAGAGAGAGAGAGAGAGAGAGAGAGAGAGAGAGAGAGAGAGAGAGAGAGAGAAGCTAAGCTCCAGTGATTGAAAAATGACTGCCGGCGTGACTGGACTGGGGGCAAGGAGGGGGGAGAGGCGGGGGGGGGGGGTGTCTCAAAGTTCCTGACCTAGCAGATTTCGTCGCCTATGCATACGTTAGCTTCGACAACTTGCAGACATGTTCTCACTAACAGACGCGGACACAAGCTTGAAGATTGACGTTTTACATCGAAAGTGACAACTCAAGTCTAAATATAACTCACGTTTGAGATGGATAATTGCATGCCCCTAGTGCTCCGAAATGCAACGTATCCTAACAAGCCGATGATTCTTAGCTATGCAGAACGTTCTTTGTACCATTTTCTCCCGTGATATTTCGCTTCTTTTTTATGTCGACAGATATTTTCAAACATTATGCTTCTATTTTAATTCTTTTTTTCTTTTTTTTTAGAAAGTGAGCGTGCTGCGGATGATTTTCTTTATATTAATATCTCTTACATGAAGATGTATCTGTGATAATCTATAAATGTGCAGTCGTTTTGTTGATATTATGGCGCGCATGGGAGTTTGATTAAAATGAGGGGGTTTAATCTTTCGTTGATAAGCATATCTCAGTGCACGGATTCTGTCGGTTATTAGTGTCTTCTCTTTTTCCCTATGTCACATACTAGTTTTGTTTTAATGTATGGAAGGTGGCACTTTATCCACAGACTATCACTTGCAACGAAACACATATGCCCACACATTTATTTACATAAATGAAATATTGCATTCATATAAAAGACAGATAGATAGACAGACAGACATGTTAGCATGTACGTATATATGTATATCTTTATGTGCATGTAGGAATTTATGTATGATTGTATGTAAAATTGTGTGTGTATTATTTATCCATGTACGTACTGCATGTATACCAACCAATAGGCAAATAAACAGGCCGACATACATATATATTTATTAATAGACAGACAGAAAGATAGACAGCCAGCTTGGCAGACAGACAGACACGCATGTTTATCTGTTATCCAGTCAATTCCACTGGAAAAGGCTTTTATGCTTTTCTTATCATTTTTGAATTTATACTTTTTCCTTCCTTTAGCATTTTTGTGAGCCTTCCATTAAATGCACACAAAGTGGTATCTGTTCTTATGCATTCTTAATGTGCATAGTAATTACCTCGCTCTTTTCTTTGTGTATTTCATTAAGCAGGCAAATGCTCGTGCATGTTGTTATTTCTATATTTAACACGTTCATAGCCATCTCAGCTGCATTATACCATTTTTATCGGTTGCTTTATTATTCGGCTTTCAGTTACGTCTGTGCTTGTGTTTGTGTGTGTGTATTTTTGTTGGAGGTGGTGTGTTTCTGAAAGTTATTTAGTTAGTTAGTTAGGTTAGTTAATCAGTCATTCAATCAATCAATCAATCAATCAGTCAGTAAGTCAGTCAGTCAATCAGTCAGTCAGTCAGTCAGTCAGTTAGTTAGTTATTAAGAGAGTTAGTTATTTAGTTAGGAAGTTAGTTAGTTAGTTAGTTAGTTAGTTAGTTAGTTAGTTAGTTAGTTAGCTAGCTAGTTAGTTAGTTAGTTAGTTAGTCAGTCAGTCAGTCAATCAGTCAGTCAGTCAGTCAGTCAATCAATCAGCCAGTCAGTCAGTCAATCAGTCAGTCAGTTAGTTAGTTAGTCAGAGAGTTAGTTAGTTAGTTAGTTAGTTAGTTAGTTAGTTAGTTAGTTAGTTAGTTAGTTAGTTAGTTAGTTAGTTAGTTAGTTAGTTAGCTAGCTAGCTAGTTAGTTAGTTAGTTAGTTAGTCAGTCAGTCAGTCAGTCAGTCAGTCAGTCAATCAGTCAGTCAGTCAGTCAATAAATCAGTCAGTCAGTCAGTCAGTCAGTCAGTTAGTTAGTTAGTCAGAGAGTTGGTTATTTAGTTAGTTAGTTAGTTTTTCAGAGAGTTAATTAGTTAGTTAGTTAGTTAGTTAGTTAGTTAGTTAGTTAATTAGTTAGTTAGTTAGTTAGTTAGTTAGTAGCTAGTTAGTTAATTAATCGACCAGTTGTACTAATTGCACATCGAAAAAGTCCATAAGCATGTGGGTCCCATCTTCAGTATCTCCCTCAACGTGTGATGACTGAAGACACCAGTTTTACGTTGGTTTACTGTTTTACTTTGGCTACCTATATAGTGTTCATGTCTGGCAACATTTCTTTTTCACATGAAGTTCTTGTAGTCATGTCAACGTTGCCAACAAGACCGTCTCCAGCTGACAGTCATGCTTTTGAGGTCACCTAACCAGGCTATGGTAAGGTGACGTCAGCAGCATGTTTCGTCGTCTGGAGCCGGTCTTGCTTGATTATTACATCTCTTCTCCTGAATCATCAACTCATCCTGTCTCTTTTAAAACATTGAGTGTGTGTGCATGCGTGTGCGCAAATTCGTTTTTTTTTTTTTTTCTTTTTCTTATGTCGCTACAATCATACCACTTTGAAACCTAGTGTTCTTGTATGTGGTTTTCTGTATTTGTATTGCGCTTTTCGGGTGGCTTGGGTGATGAATTTGTTATTATTTTTTTGCAGGTTTCAGCTACACCATTTATCCATCTCTTTCTGGGTCTTGCTCTCGCCTTCCAGATGTTCTACTGTAAAAAAAAAATAATCATATATAGTCTGGTCTAACTGTTTTCTTACTAGATGACGGAACCACTTCATTCTTTGTCAATATAATCCTCTGGCTTATAACTCTCAATCGAGCACCTTTCTGTGCTAGCCCTTTAAGTGGTGGTTGACAAGCTGTGTTGGGGTTTACAGCTAGGCTCTGACAATTGCGCCTTTTCGCCCAACATATCCGATTTTAGCAGATCTCTCAATAGTTGCTTTTCAAGATATGATTGTAATATGGAATAAACAAGCAGACAATGTATTGTTTGGTTATCATTTATAAGAATTAGACAGATAGAAGGACAAATCAGACGACATAAAAGTCGAAAGCTATAGTAACCATGCCAGGAATCGAACCTGTCATCTCTAAATGGCGTGTGCGCTTCGCTATATAATCAAGTGTACTAAAATACATAACCATCTAAGCAACCCCTAAAGCGGCGTTTTCATTGTGATATGATTGCTGAGAGTCTGAGAAGCAGTATGTCTCATCATTCTAGGCCATTCTGGCCAAACAATGGGCCCTGGAATTGTAGATTGATGTTTTTAGTACTAATTCATATTACTAATACACGAAGAGACAGAGTCACAAACGTCAGCATTAGGGACAAAGTTGGAACAAGATCATGCATGAAACATTTTGAAAGACAGAGAATGAAGTGGTTTGGTCATTTAGTAAGAATGCAACCGGATCAGATTGCCTATAAGGCTTTTTACAGTAGAACATTGGGAAGAAAGGCCAGAGGAAGACCTAGGGAAAAAATGGATAGATGGAGTAGCTAATACGGCCAGAAGATACAGAAAACTGCACTCAAATCACGCGAGAGGCACAAAACAAATTTTTTAAACCACGACACTAGGCTGCAACCCGGTAAAAGTGAAGAAGACAATAGATAGATAGATTCATATTACTGGCTGAACTTATGTGAGTGAATACAAGTACAGAACCCTTTTCATGCCAGTGAGATATTTCGTACACCCATATTTAAATAATGAATGACAGAGGACTGGAATAAAACAAAGCCCCCACACACACACACACACACACACACACACACACACACACACACACACACACATACAAAAAAGGGGGGGGGGAAGCCACCGTGGTCTAGCGGCTAGTCGCTAGAAGGTTGTAGGTTCGGTTCCGGACGAGGGCCGAACTTTGTTTAAAAATGATCTTGGCTCCCACTCAACCCAGCCCTAAGTGGGTACAAGGTACTGACCTGGGAAGTAAAGGCAGCCGGCGTAATGCTAAACTTATCCCCCACCAAGTGTCGTTTCTACTTTTAAAATTTAAGTTTAGCCCTATATACCCAATACGCCTGAAATACTTGGAAAGGGTCCTTTACTTTACATATTTAAATAGACCAACCGGCACAAGGTGGGTAATATGGTCGTCATCATTTTAGTCCATTTTATTTCCCATGACATTTCCTAGTGTTTTAGAGTGGGTTGACCTCAGTCAATTATAAGAAAAATCAGTCCCGGTTTGGATTAGAACCGACGACGCCAGGTGAGCAGACAAACCGCTGGTCACTACTCTACAAAGAATCCATATTTAGGTCCAAAAAAAAACACCTTCTGCTAAGGTCAGTGACAAGACTTGCACACTACTTGGCTAAACAAAAATTATTAATATTGGCTAAGGTGCAGATGTATGACTAGAGAGAGAGAGAGAGAGAGAGAGAGAGAGAGAGAGAGAGAGAGAGAGAGGGGAGAGAGAGAGGAGAGAGAGAGAGAGAGAGAGAGAGAGAGGGAGAGAGAGAGAGACAGAGAGAGAGAGAGAACGAAAGAGAGTGAGAGAGAGAGAGACACATAGGGAGGAAGTAAAGAGTAAAAATCCTTTTTCACGCCGTTAGGCGCATCGGGCATATAGGGAAAGCACCCATATTTTTACAGACCAATCGGCACTAGGTGAATAATATGGTCACCATTACGCCGGCCGTCTTTACTTCCCCAGGACAGACATCCTAGTACCCATTTTAGGCTAAGTCGACCTGTGGCGCCCTATACCATAATAACAATCCATGCAGCTAGCAGTGGCTTGTGATCGCGTTACGTTGGAATTACGATTTGGAATGGCATCCCCTAAGAAACGGACAATGCATACATAGGGAGGAATAGAAAGATATGATTAACTTGGACACGATCATCTACGACTGTATACCATAGATTGGGAAAAGCCAACTAATATAAAAAAAATTTGAAAAATCAAATATTAAACTTAGCAAACAGTCTAAAGGATATTCAAATTGCTAGAAAAACATTATGTCAACATAATAAAGCGTTCACCGGAATACTTTTTCAAAAAGTAATACAATGGTTTGTTTTTGTCCCTAGACCCTTTTTTGTCTTTTTATCTGTAAGGACTATAAAAAAAAAATGTTAAGACAGATTAAAGATAAACCTGGAATACGAGTAGGCAGTTATAATATACAAAACAATTTGTGTTTTGCATGTGAGTTAATACTAATAGATGGAAAGTAACAATATGGACAGCAGATTAGAACGAAAGTTAGTACATTTCAACAAAGATCTTCGAGCAAACACATGAACATTAAATATGATGCATTTAAGAAAGACACAGAAACTAGTTAAATGTGTGGCTATCCCTTAAAAGCCAATATTATCAACAGTTATAAGACTATGAAGTTGGCAGTATAATAGGCCAACCCAAGAGAGCAGCGGGGTAATCGCCATTTAGGTTTTGTAATGAGGGAAAATTGACACCAAAAACGAAGAAATCTAATAGAAAGACCAAGACGAACCTTAGTGAAAATGGTTATGGATGCTGAACTAGATTCCATCCATGATATCATCAATACTGCACATAATAGAACTAAGTGCAGGATTAGAAAGTGAACTAAATGTAACGTGTCACCGACACAGCATGATGATAATAGCCATCATGATGATGCTGAAATCGTCTGATCAAACAAGAAAGTGCCAAATACAGGATGTAGATATCTGCTGTGAATTAGGCAGAAATAAACCCCTATAAATGTAACTTTATCGAATATGACAATTCCATTAACGATTATCCACAGTATAATTAACAGAAACAACATTATTAGACTGCAATGACCGGGGCACACTGAGAGAATCTCAATGAATTCCAGAGAAATTTGACTAAAAAGCTCAACAAAAGGTAAAAAGGAAAACGTGCACAAAACAACACAACGTAACGTTTCGGCCGGGCAGCCTTTTTCAAACATAAGTGAATTACACAAACGAGGAATGGAGAGTAAGTGGTGACGTGAGCGACGTTTAAAAAAAATGTGATGCGGAATAAATGAAATAAAATAAAAATAAACGATGGCTAAAAAATATAGTCATAATACTTGGAATAAAAGAAATGCATGTGTTAATGATCCACAAATGATACTGATAAGAAATAGAAAAAAGTAATAATATGAAATAAAATAAAATAATTAACATTTAAAATGTGATAAGATTAGAACTATTTAGATGAAGGTATGTTGGATATTGATACCACTTGGACTAAGAACGCCAAGGCTGTGGATAAGGCGATTTTCCAAAGCGAGGCGGGTAGTATGATCGCCAGAGCAAGATTTTAATGCTGTGATAACTGATAAGAAATAGAATAAAGTAATAATATGAAATAAAATAAAATAATTAACATTTAAAATGTGATAAGAAAAGAATCTCATAGAGAATCTCATATGACAGATAGGTAATAACTATGTACAAGAGGGAGTTGAAGGATCGTAGATCACGAGACAGACCAAGAAGATGGTAAAGAGATAATTTACAGGCATGCCTCCAAATATTTAGAGTCATTAACTGGAGAAAAAGAACTGATCGCAGGGATTAATAGAGGCGGTAATGATCCTCAAAGGCTTGGAATGCTGCTGCTGGTGCTGCTGCTGCTAAAGAAGAAGAAGAAGAAGAAGAAGAAGAAGAAGAAGAAGAAGAAGAAGAAGAAGAAGAAGAAGCAGAAGAAGAAGAAGAACAACAACAACAACAACAACAACAACAACAAGACGAACAAGAAGAAGATAATTAACCTGACATTTTGAGTTATCGCACAGTTAACTAGGTACATTCGTATTCCCTGGGTCTCATTTTTAAGGTGTATTGAAAAGATGCAATGTTGAGTGATTAGTTAAAGTAAAGACCCTTATTACACCAGGGGCGCATCAGCCATATGTGACTCATTTTTACAAATTATAAATGAAGCTACACTCGCCGGGATATATGGTCAACACAACACGGATATCCTTCACCTCCCATGATACTAAATTCTACCAAGGTTATGCTGGGTCCAGCTAGGAACTGAAATCAATTTTTAAAACCTAAACTTCCGTCTCGAAGCTGATTCAGACTCAAGACCGCCATGTTTATAGGCGAGTTTCCATTTATTAGTCTAGAGCGGATCCTTTGGTTCAAATGGGGATGGTAATAGTTACGTAATTTCAAATCCAGAATAATCAATGTATTTTACCTGAGTTACCTGGCTTAAACCCTCGATAAGGTTGGGGAAATTTTTTTCTGTCAAGTGTAAGAAAAAAATCACATTCTGCACCATTCATGGCGACAGCACTAGTCATGCAGTCTGAAAGCCTCAGATTTAAAAGACCCCACCACCTATACCGCAGGCCGTAAGACTTTATAAACTTTGTAAATTTTTGTAAACTTCATTAATGTTAAAATTCACACTCACGAGTGAAGTATTAAACTGTTTATGTGCATACTAGTTGAAATAACATGACAAGTATAAACAATTACTTAAAGGCTTACCCTCTCTACATGATTATCGGACTGCCTACCCCTCCTTCCCTCTTCCTCCGGCCACTTACAATGTCCCTGTGGTTGGACGGCTCAAAGGACCTAGGCCCCTATGTTCTGGTGCCTCTGACCATGACACTGGGCTACAAACAACCTGGTACTTGTCTGAAGATGAAAGAAGAAAAAAAGCAGATGGAATATCTGGCAGGAAAATAGCAACTCACATGCGTCAGTTTCGGGAATGTACACAGCTTATACATTTTACGCCGTCTAGAGTTACAGGAATCAGAAAAACAAACAAAATAAGTACCGATAGTGGTATCTCTACAAGACATGCCAGCAGAATGAGTTTAGAGATACAACCATAATAATCTTAGAACGGCTGGTGCCAAAAATGTTACAGATGTACTAATGTAAATACCAAACGTATAATGTGAACTAGTGAAGAAAGGTAATCTTGCAGTCATCGTTATAATGCTTATAGTTGGGTTTGAATGCTACTATGCTTATCCATAACTTTCAGGTGCCACTTTAGGACAGTCGCTATAAATCTTGCCTATGGTTCCGGTGCTTATCGGTTTGAAATGACATAGAAGCAGATTTCATCTTCTAAGCTTAGCTGAGCTATCATAAGGATCAAGCCTCTACATATACAGTCAACGACCATGAAAGTACAAGAGGCGGGAGAGCTGGCAAGGGACCGAGTTTCTTCAGGCACACGGTGATAAGAGCGACGTTCTGCAAAGGACCTACTACATTATTTATATATATATATATATATATATATATATATATATATATATATATATATATATATATATATATATATATATATATATATATGGAGAGAGCGATAGAGAGTTAGTGATTTCACTGGGCAGTTTTACTTATAACAGTTGACCATTGCTCTCTCAACTGAGGACTCTTGATACCACTGTTGAACCAACACACAGTGGTCTGCTGCTAAATCACTCGCAGCTTTGATCGAACCTAAAATTTCGGAATTACGAAGCAAGTTCACAACACCGTAGTCAACGATACCGACATATTTTCTGGTCCAATTTTAAAATTATGTTTCTGTCTTCCGAAACTGTTTATAATTGTTACACATTTTACTGTGCCCAGCGTTGCATTTTTTCAGTGGTTTGATATTGCCATGACTAACAGCAGCATCAGTTCTAGTCTCACAACGTGTTATGGTGACTGTAATAACTTGAGCTGAAAACAGGACATCCCACTAATATTTTCAGAGCAAAACGGGACATCCCACTAATATTTTCAGAGCAAAACGGGACATCCCAAGCACGTCAGTATGTTTTCTAAGGTTCACCAGGGTCAAAGGATTAAATACTCACTCGACAATGGTGTTAAAACCTGAAGCAATGTCGCCGCGAAATAAACGCAAATGTGTGCCCTTTAGCTGTACTTAAAAAAGGGAAAAGAAAAATGCTTGAATGAAAATGTCCATCAGTAAATTTCAGGCACACAATGTATATACATCTCATTTTCTTCTTTGTTCACCGGCTATAAGCTCCGGCGAAAAGTCCTGGCTGTTCGTCTAGATTGACATTGTATGCAGTTGATTGTCGCTTGCTGCTCGGGCAGATGCGCTCAGACTTTGAAGGAACCTCCCAGTCCCTACGACATACTTTTTGGGGAAGCAGTGGGTTTATTCGTGTTTTTACCCACAATGGGACCCCGGAACCCACAGGGGAGATCTAAATTTAATAAAGTCTGCGACCGGACATCGTTCTCCATTCTGCGCAAAAACGGCAACTCATCCTGATTGAGTTGACTGTCCCGTTTGAGTCGCGTATGGAGGAGAATCATTTGTACAAGCTCGAGAAGTACAGTGATTTAGCAGCCGGTTTGAGGAGAAACGAGGCTTACACAGTACGGGTATTTGCCGTCGAAGTGGGAGCGAGAGGCCTCGTTTCCACTTCGCTCTACAATGTGGTGAAAGAACTAGGATTACGCGGGTAATGAACGGAAACGAACACTCAAAAAACTGGGAGAGGTGGCCGAAAGGGCCTCTAACTGGCTTTGGACGCAGCGCAACAACGTAGGGGACGGGCCTCGGTGAGCTGGTCCGGGTATCTAGTGGAAAAGAGTTTCTCATCCCTTTGAAAGTCCATCGTGTCCGAATTGTCTGCCAGTGTTCTTCTGCCAACTGCTAATAAAAGTCCAACATGTGTCCGGTAAACCAAAGTAAGCTTGTCGCTCGGTCGTCCAGGCACGCTGACTGCTTTAATTAAGCTGCCGCGGCGGCTTCTTATCTCACAGTACCTCCTTCGAAACCACCAAGTCGTCTTGTCTCTGGCCGAAAGTAAAACACCATCCGGTAATTCCGTGCAGCGGCGAACCAGCCCTGAGCGTCATGAACTCAGGAGGGCCCACCTCCGAATACGTCTAGGAATCGTGGGCCGAAACGTGTGTCGACGAGGATAATTTCTACTGATGACTGGTAGATCCCCGCTGTACTTGCTCCCTGTGAGTTTATTCCTACAGATATAGTCGGATCTGTGGCTAAGTGGATGCGAACGCTTCCTAATGCCGGGATGCCAGGTTCGATCCCAGCGTCTTGCGTTGGTTTCGACTGTGGTATCAAGAAAGCAGACCCGCCAGAAAACAATAGCAAACTACTGGACGTAAATTGCCTAGAAAAACCACACAACAGCCAGGGGGTTGGTTCTGCAAAGTCCTGTAAAGGATACGCAACAACCTACAGATATAACTTAAGAGTATGTTACTGTTTACCAGCTAATTACTAGATTTTTATCAAACGTGCAACAGACATGTTTTGTACCTACCGACAATCTGTCTGGGCACTTTTTAAAAACGGGACACATGATCACGCTACTGACACTCCTTATGCCTACTTTATGTGACCCAACCTAATTAATATTCGTGTGCAGCTGGTTAGTGTCAGCAAACACTTCTAAGTAATTTCCCACTAACGGGCATAGCCAACGGTGTTTGCCATGTAAAACACATGACATGCAATTATGGCTCTTCTTCGGTACAAGAAGGGTACATTGATTCGAAAAAAAAAAAAAATGAAGAACAAAACGCATTCCATACAACTGATAAAAAATGAGTAATTTCCTTAAAAGGCTGTCATCTGCACGTGACCCACATTTCCTCCAATTATTTTATACTTTTTATATTTTGAAGAAGTGGAGAAATATTTTCGCTAAAATCAACCATTTGTGCAATCATTATAAATTATATTGTGAAACCTTTGCTCACTTACGGAAACAATCAAATACATATACTACGTTGCATAATTGTCATTCCAAAATTAAAAAGAATAGGCTAGTTCTTGAGTTTTTGTCATAATAGATCATTATGAATCTCCGGGTTTGGTCGTCATTAGTAATTTACAGATGGTGGTTCGTTATTAGCTCTAATTTATACTATTTTAAAAACCACCTTTCATTTACACTTAAATATTATTTTATTTATTCTTCTTTTTTGATATTTTTCACGTCTGTAGTATTTAAAAGTAGTAAAGACACTCACTCAGTAAACACAGTGCTCAAGAGTAATGCATTATGACATCGAAGAGCACCTGTATCAGAAATGACCTCTAGTGCACTGGGCAAAAGATTGCAAAAAGACATGACGACCAACGCCACAGAAGAAAGCAAGACAGAAAGACAGAAAGAAAGAAAGAAAGAAAGAAAGAAAGAAAGAAAGAAAGAAAGAAAGAAAGAAAGAAAGAAAGAAAGAAAGAAAGAAAGAAAGAAAGAAAGAAAGAAAGAAAGAAAGAAAGAAAGAAAGAAAGAAAGAAAGAAAGAAAGAAAGAAAGAAAGAACGCATTAGGCAGCGTTAAGAGGATGTGTTTCTCCCCTATATGGACAACAGTATACATGCTGTTAGCTGATATATTTAAACACCACTTGACAATGAAAAAAATAATAATTATTATTATACAGTTATCACGCCCACAAACATGATTTCCAAATGGCGTCCTTGTGCTTACTGTATAGCCAGTATCGTCTAGGGAGCCGCATTACATTGAACAAAAACAGTCTATATTGAAAATAACCTGACAGCAGGGCCGGTTGATAAATGTTTCTTCAGTAGCGTTTGATGTGATTTTATGAGTCAATAAATCTGTATTTTTTTTTTATTGTATCCAAAAACCATGAGTTCTTAACACTTTGGCTCGGTACTTTGAATACTGCAACCCTTCGTCCTTGATTCCATGATAGATACCGTAAATTTGGGAGATATGTGGCTTTTCTGCCTGCACCCGGGTGTGAACCCCGACCACATGGAGTTCGTCATCCGGTCGTCGCGAAGTCAGGTTTGGCCAACTACGCTAGCGAGCCGGGCGATACATATGTATGTGTGCGAATATATGTGTATATATATATATATATATATCTGGGGCACCGCCACCAAGAAATACTAAAGTGGGCCAAGTATAAAATGCTAGCGATAGGGTGGCCTTAAGTTGCAAAAGCCTTGTATAAGGGCGCAGTAATACTGTTATTATGCTGTTATTGTTATTATGCACCGAATAACAATTACATGTAAATATAAACTTAAAATAATATGAATAAAATTATAAGTATTACCTAAAACTTTTGAAAAGAGAATGTCAATGCATGACTGGCAGTTGGAGGTACTTAATCCTTCAAAACATTTGCGAAAGAAGGGCAGTTGCTTCATTATTCTGTGGTACTGAATGTAACGTGCCAGAGCAACTAGGGTCCGTTGCCAAATAAAAATATATATATATATATATATATATATATATATATATATATATATATATATATGTGTGTGTGGTGTGTGTGTGTGGTGTATATATATATATATATATATATATATATTGTATCGATGGTAAAAAGCTAGATAAAGAAAACCTTTTCAACTACCTTTTTAATTTAACAAAAGAAAAAAAAATTCTAATTAATCCATACGTCATGCCAAGCAATAATACACTCTTGTTTCTGCCTAAAATTGACTTTTTTGCTGTAATCTGACTTTTAAAGAATAAATTGTCAGTTTCCTTTAACAAGAAATCAAAGATCGCTGTTAAAGTAATTGATCATTACTGCCGGCTTTTGGCCATTCTCGCTGATTATCTCTACTGTTATAAGCAAAATGAGAAAGGAGTCTTTGATTGCTGAGGCTGCACTGCGAGATAAGGTGGCTTTTCATCAGAATGACAATTTATTTCATGAATTTCTACCTTATTGTCCCTTGTGTTTGCAGTGGCGCGTGCGCATGTCTGTATGTGTATGTGAGAGAGTGCGTATAAAAAAGTGTGTATGTGTGTGGGGGTTGGGAGCGGGTGTATACCCATAGACGCGAGTATGTGACTGTTTGAGTATGCGTATGCGTGTGTGAGCGTATTATGTATTTGTGAGCAATGAAATATGTACGGATGTATGTATCTGTGTCTTTGTATGTGTGTGAGAGTGAGTAAGTCAACTGTTATTGCTCATGATGGTTTTTAAACATGAAAAGAATCCATCATCAAGGTAATAGAAAATTTCAGTCGTGGAAGAAATAACAAGTTTATTTATATCACAGAGCAAAGTGGATAGAGCAGGCTATGGTGAACCATGCAAGACCTGCAGCTGACATGCGAGTTCATAGAGGCAACCCACCTGATGCTCTAATCCTAGCATACGAAACCGAACGCAAAAGAAGAAGATATCACATGTGATTCCAGGCAGATTTACGTTTAGCAGTTTGCCATTGCTTATTGTGCGATCGAGTCACGTTACCACTGTCGAACCCAGCGCAAAGCGGTATGCTTCCAAATCGCCTGCAGCCTGGGTCCGAACCCGTTACCCTGGCATTACGAAACGTGCTGGCAACATGTAAACCACAGATGCCAACCATCAAGCATATCGTAAACAGCGAATACTAACAATGTTGATGGTATTTGATACATTGGGCTGTAAAGAGCAGATATGGCAACCCAGCTGTAAGGCATCACACAATGTGCTAATCCTCCGAACCAGTCCACTCTCTCCATCATCTAGCCACCCTTCCTAAACACTTGTGTGTGATTATTTTTGCTGAAGATATCAGATGCAGACAAGAAAGGAGGAGAGGGAAAAGGTGGGGAAAGGGGGGCATGTGCAAGATAAGCCCCCGTTTTCTTCTTAAAGTCCATGCCGTGTGGCGCTGGTAGTCATGTCAATCCACAACCTTCTGTCTCGTGTGCTTTCTGTCGACTCTGATACAGATGATCCTCCATGACAAAATGTTAAACTGTCCAGCATTTGTTCTCTCTGTCTCCCTCTGTCTCTCCTCCCCTGCAGCTTTCCTTACGTCACAATGTACTCCAGTTTTCTCCTTTTCATCAAATGAACAAAGAATGTAGATTGTCTCTTTCTGATGTAGGCAATCAGTTCTCTTTTATGAGTTAGTTTCTTACCAGAGGTCTTCATTACTCTTTTAAACTGTCCAGGGTACTCTTATCATCCATCTATAAACCACATTTCCGCAGCTTCCAAATTAGTTTTCAGTAATTTTCTAACTGTCCATGATTCACATCGGTATATTAAAATAAGATTTAAATATCTTTTAATAAATTTCTTTCTCGTCTCAACATAAAATATTCTTAATTGTGTAAAATGGTGCCTATGCTTGAGCTATTTAACATTTAACTTCCTTAACACATCTCCAACTGATGTTATTAGGGTACCCAAGTACTTAAATATATCAACTTGTGATAACTTCCTTAATACATCTTCAACTGATGTTATCTGGGTACCCAAGTACTTAAATATATCAACGTGCTTGAGTTTGGTCCCATTTACTTTAATGTTGCATTTTGAAGGGTCAGTTTTCTTGGTTTTTACCATTACTGCTGTTTTTCTGCGAAATTCTAAATCCTTGGAGAAAAAAAAATTTATTCTTTGGTTCGGTCATTCTTTCATTTTTAGTTCGTTTCTATTTAATATAAAAGAGACGTGTATTTTTCTTCATTCTTTGCATTCACCGGCTGTAAACTCTTGCGGAAAGTTCTGATTGTTCGTCTACTTCTGGACTATAGTGCTTTTCCAGAATCTAAGTGTTGTGTGCATATCAGTTCTGCAAATCTAATTTATTTGTGTGTAGACTATTGGTTCCTTGCCTTTCAGGAAGACGCACTCTGGCTTCGAAGGAAACCACTAATTAGTCGAGTCTTACAATATGCTTGTTGGGAAGGCAGTGGGTCTATTCTTGTTTTCCTTATGTCTGCGCTTGTGTGTCAGTAGGTGTGTGTCTACGTGTATATGTGTGTGTGCCGGTGTGTTTGTCTGTTTGCTTAGGCGTCTATGTGTGTATGTGTCTGCGTGAGCATCAGCGCGTGTGGGCTAGTGTGTGTCTGCGATTTTGTGACCGTTTGAAATTAAAATACGTTCGTTCGTTGGTTTGTTTCCTATAATAGGGCCCCGGAACAGACACGGGGATGATGCGTATTGATTGACATTCACATAAAAAAAAAAGTATAAAGATATAAGGACAAACTAGAAACATACAAATCTTAACCAAATTACAATTCTGGATTTAGACCTGCCACTTCTAAAGGACGACTGCACATCGCTGCAAGACCAAGTGTACTAAGAGGCATAACCAACAAGGCATCCATAAAATATGCTGTCTTCAATATCCGTCTCTATCGTAAAGCTTGAACCCAAAACTAAAGCATACGTACAGAATGTGTCCAAAACTGTTAAAATGACACCGCAGGTAAAAGCCATGTGTATCAACCAAGAATAAGTCAAACAACAAACACAACACCGATCAGTTTATATCGTATGACAACTTGTTGTATCAGATTTGAGTCGCCAACGTAAAGTGCCTGGAAATAATCGACAAATAATGAGCAGCCACTTGCTATCAACCAGTCGAATTAATGCACTCGACTTTGTGGACGTGGATGGGGCGGACATGAGGCAGAGGAGGCGTGTTTGTTATTGGGTTTTGGTGTGGGAATGTATGATTAAGTATGCCCTAAAGGAGTCTGGCTTTTCAATAGCGGTAATTCCTACTCACACTACCCAAAAAAAAAAAACACATAATGTCATACATATGCACACACACACACACACGCACGCACGCGCACACACACATACATACACACACACACACACACCAATGTGAGCATACTTTCCAAATTAAGATTCACTCAGTATCCCTTGAGAGCATGCCATTCTGTAGTATCTGACTTTTAAAATTCTATCTACTGGGTGTACGCGAGGGGGTGGGGTGAGTGGGGGGGGGGGGGGGGAGCTAGCATAATAGGAATAAACTCACAGGGAGCAAGTACAACAGGGATCTACCAGTCGTCAGTAGAAATTATCCTCGTCGACAAGTGTTTCGGCCCACGATTCCTAGACACTTTCGGAGGTGGGCCCACCTGAGTTCATGAAGCTCAGGGCTGGTACCCTGCTGCACGAAATTACCGGATGGTGTTTTTCTAAAAAGTAAACCCTAGAATGATTTCTCAGGGTGCTTGTAATATAGGCCTACCCCAAATGTAAGCACCAATTATGCTTAGTCAGCCAGAGAAGCGCATTTCTTGCGTCGGTGAAATACACAACTGGTGTAGTGAATTATCATGTACTTAAGTAACTGAACAGATGTAGACTTTTATATATGAATACATTTTCCCCGTGTGGGTTGAGGGGCCCCATTGTAAGGACAACAAGAATAGCCCCAATGCCTACACGAGGCATGTCGTACGTGTCGACTAAATAAGAGCGTCCTTTAAAGTCTGAGTGCATCTGCCAAAGAGGCAAGAAACCGACAGTCCGCATACACACGAGTCAGATCTGTAGAACGGGTGTGCACTCAACACTCAGGTTGTGGAAAAGTACTAAACTGTAGAAGTGGACGAACAACCAGAACTTTCTGCCAGAGTTTCAGAGTTAACAGCTGGTGAACGCAAAGAACAATAAATTATGAGGTTTTAATACAATAATGAATGTAGATTCTTGTGCATGAAAACCGATGACATCCCTAAAAATATGTCCTAAAGAATTATTTTGGGCAACTTAAAATTTAATTACATGCATTTTTATGATAAATGAAAACAAGATGTGCGAGTCTCTATGTATGTGTGTATATATATTTATTTATAATTAGATATATACTTATATACATATGTGTATTCTCTTTATGTCTTGTTCATATATAAGTTATTCAAAAGTGATCTCTAAGAGGAATTTTTTTTTTCTCTGCCTATGATAATCCACGTCTTTCTGCATTCCTTCATTTCCCTTTCAACGGTCCTGTTTTATTTGGTCGTCTTGGTCTCCCATTCCCAGCTGGCGTCCATCAGAGAGCTGTCATTGCAACAGGGCCACTAAGCATTCTGCAAACAATTCCAAGCAGTCTCCATATTTTTTTTCTTTAACGTTTGCCAGTGACTAACTTTGTATTTTCTCTCAGTTGGAAGCTTTTGCTTTTGTATCGCATAAATATGCTCAAGAGTTTCTAGTCTATATATCATTCCGACTTTAGTTTCCAGCACTCACTGCTGTATAATAGTATTTCTTGGATGTTGCACCTGTATAATCGTAGTTTTTTCTTCAGACTAAACCTGCAGTCGTTTATATATTTTGGCTTTTTCATTTATAAGGTAAACAGTAAATGTAACAGCAAAAATCTATGCAACTGTGTAGCCTGATATCGTGCCTATATCACAAACATACATGTTCCCCTCTCTCTCTCTCTCTCTCTCTCTCTCTCTCTCTCTCTCTCTCTCTCTCTCTCTCTCTCTCCCCCCCCCTTTTTCTGGCTATATTAAACATACAAACCACTCACAAACATATTCTTCAAGTTTTCAACAATCTGCTAGTTGAACGTCAGCAGTTTTGCAACGCTTAGTTTTAGCACTGTCAACATATTTACCCTGTGCAGTTTTACATATCTGCAGTTTAATAGACAAATTGCATACAATACAAGCGTATACACATACCCACTCAAACCTATATTGTTGCA
>CAJHNH020001506.1:75000-105000 GCA_905116865.2 Candidula unifasciata | reverse complement strand
GACTCAGGAAGATAGAGAAGGGCTCGGTCCGAAGGCAGTAGTTAGTGGCTCTGCAGAATTCACGGCTGGCAAGGATTAGTTTCATTTTTGTGCCAGGACATGTGGGGGATACAAGGAAATAAGCAAGCTGATAGGCTTTCAGGTAAGGCTACTGGGAAAGCCAGACAAGCTATGGACCAGACTGATATATTGTTTTGAGTAGTGGCAATTTTTGTGCTTACGCGAGACGGTGGTATTTTTGCTCCATTTGTAGACTAAAAAGATATAGTTTCGTCACCCAGCTTCTGAGTTAAGTGCATGACGTGACACTGTGAGCTGTGGATTTCATTTGGAATGTTTTTCGACGGTGACCAACGTAGTGATAAAAAAAAAGTAAAGATCCCTTTACACGCCCTTAGGCGCATCGGGCATATGGGAAGAGCACCCATATTTTTACAGATGAATCGGCACTCGGTGGGTAATGTGGTCAGCATTCCGCCGGCCGTATTTACTTTCCCAGGACAGCCCATCCTGGTACCCATTTGAGGCTGGGTCAACCTGCTACGTCCCATACCACGATAAAAATCCACGCAGCCCACGCAGGTTTCGATCTCGGTACATTGGATTACGAGTCAGACTCGCAATGCCTTAGCCACGGTCGCCGCAACCTGGTGGTATGAACTGTAAATTCAGAAAATAGCGCAGTGGCTGCTGTCGTAATATCGGTGGTGCCAGTACGTAATTAAAATTGATCGCGTGTGCAACTGCTGATATGTTGGTGACTTCTGCTACCATCCATGATGAACTGCATTTCTAATGTCGGACTGTTTGTGTTAGCACTTCGGATGGCTATCGTATGCTTTTAAAACTTGTGTATGAAAGTGCAAATACTAAGACAACAGTCTGTCAATCTGTCCACAAGTGACTTTAATAAACATACTGTGTGTTTTTCTTTGGCACAGAAGCTGAGCAACTATGGGGTGACCTGTTTGCTATGCAGATAACACTAAGATTACCAGATTACTGCTGGCGACCATGTTTAATTGTTCTAACATTTTCGACACCGCTATCGCTGAATAAGTCAACATACCTGGTAACTACGGTGAGACACCTGTCAAAAGTTCCTTGGGTTTTGGACCACGCATTAAAAGGTCTTAGATTTCAGCAATACTAATCCTTCCAATTTCCCATTGTACCTCTCTCGGAGATTTTCTTCTGGAATTTTTTTTCCTTTTGCGCGTGGCTGGCCCATGTCAGGCGTTTTTTTTGCCACGGTAGCGTTCCAGTTCTGAGGCAACATTTCATTAACAATTTTTTTTTCTTCAGATTCCAAGTTGTTACTATTTTGAAGCTTTCGAATTACGATTTGACAATGCAATAGGTTATACAATCACAAGGTGTTATTCAACAATCAGTTTTTAGTAATAAACAAAAAAGAAAATCTATACTCTTTAATGACAATGCACTTGTTCCTGCCGCGAGGTGCGGCCTTCATTTGGACACAACAGGTTCGATTCCCAGTATACCAATTACATCTTTCTATTTTTATTGTTTCTAGTCCTAGTCTGTCTTTCTATTTCTCTACTACTTTCTATGACGTCCAATCAACGCAAAACAGTTTGCTTATTATACTGTTCCTACAGTCTCGAGGCTTCCCCGCCTGTTTACGTGAACTACGAAAGTTAATGGTAGTCTTCACATAGACCAGCAGTTCCCATTGATGGTCTGCGTAATACCAGGACGTCCAGGGAACACATGTAAGGGGTTAATGGTTTTACCTACAAACACGCAATCAGACAGACGAAAAAAAAACGATCCTCCCCCACCCCCCCACCCCATGTGTTTGTGTGCGATTTTAATATAAATACACATCTTTATTTGTATTTTAAAATATAACTATCAGCTTGTATGACGTTCGCGGCAGAACTTTGAAACTAAAATAGGTCTGCGGTTCCTCGTCATTTCCAACTGGGAACCGTTGGTTGAGACAAACTAAAAGCCAATACTGGAACTTGAAAGATTTACATTATTTCATGTTTCTGAACCTGTGAATATGTGAATCTCTGCTTCTGTGTGTGTTTGCTATCGTCTACAATTCTGGAATTTAAAAAAAAAAAAACATAATCAATACCAAAACAAGCATGCCAGGAGCACACATAATTTTTAATTTCTTGTTCAGATATAAAACACCTGATGGAGTTTTTCTCTAGATATTCATTGGGATTATCGAAAATTTACAGATTAATCTTTGCCCTGGTTACCGTGACATTGTCCCCTATTTAGCGAATATATTATTAACAACGGTATAATTCGGAAATTGCTGCACATGTGTACGAATTGTTATGTTCCCTCAGAAGGATCTATAGCTAAAGTTGAATGATTCTTTTTTTCCAGCTCTTATTTCTTATTAGTTGTATATATATATATATATATATATATATAATATATATATATATAGTATATATATATATATATATATATATATATATATATAGTAAAAGTATACATATTTAGTAAAAGTAACGCAAATCTCCCCACAGAGAGTTAGTTACGTCTATATACACGCTAGGTCATTTAGATTGGTAGTTCCCGAGCCTAGTCACCTTCGCACAAGGTTGCGTGGATGTTCAGATACCGTTTGTATCACATGTTGTATTTTTCAGCACGAAACCGCTTTTAAAGCTCCAAAAACACGGAGCACTGGCCCTAACTTAACTTTCCTATGAGAGTGCCGCAACTTTTGTCAAGGGCATTCTGTCTCTCGGAAATAAAACGTAAATGGAAATCAACACGGAAAGCAAAAAATAGAGCAGGACACACACGTAACCTTTAGCAGATTCTAACAGCCCAACAAACTGAATGAAAAGTGACATAGTGCGTAAATGGATAGAGCTAACTCTGGAAAAAAATTGCGTAATGTTCACTATATATGGTCAGGCATCTTACACACAGACACACACACACACACACACACACACACATAAATAAATATATATATATATATTCATCATCATCTTTAGTGAGGCCGGATTGGCATTTTCCACGCTCTCTGTGTACTTGTGAAGGACTCAGGTCTCCTTTCTATCAATGTACGATCCCCAGATCAATTATTTATGTATTTTAAAAAGCACAGTTAAGAAAAAAATATATTTCTGAATCGAAAAAAAAAAAAATATCCACAGTGAGTAAAGCGCACCAACCACGTATCGACATCGACAACTAAAAGACTGAAAATGTCACAGTCTTTGAATATTTAGGCATAGTAATGAACAACAATGACGACTGCAGAAGGCCAGAAGAAAACTTGCTCTAGCAGTGCAGATGCTAAACAGCACGAAGAACCCATGGCGAAGCACCTGCAAGCAAGTTAACGTGAAAAAGTTGAGATCATGCATCTTTATCGTTGCAACTTAAGGATGCGAATCGTGGACTCTTACTCGGTTTTTGAAGAAGAAAATCAGAGCTTTTAAACTGAACCTGGTTGTCCTGGAAAGGAGCATTGTTTGAGACGTTGTGGCCTGGTTTTTGTTCGGCTTTTCCCAGCAGCATTACAGAACGGCTACCAAGCAGCAATAGGGCACCAGCGCAGCGATCAGCACGAGGTAAAACAAGCACCAGCAACAATCAGCTAAAACCAACAGTCATCATCACTAAGAGAACTGGACCACACCAGACCCAAAAACCACAAGCACCACACCGCAGCAAGGAAGCAAAGAAGCGGAATATTAGGTGTGACTACAAACCACAAATAAAAAGGAAATCAAATAAGACAGCCAAGGAACTTTCCTTCATATAGCAGACCTCCGGGAGGCTGAAAAAGGATCAAATTTGGAATTTTTGTTGGACAACTGGAATTTTAATTGGGAGTTTGAACTGATTTGCTTCTTAGAATACCATGGACTAAGAAGAAGAAAAAAATGTCGACATCTTGCACGACCCGAATAGAATCATTTGAGGCGTGAGAACCTGCAACCAATATTAGACTTCAAGAACAGACATTTAAACGGGGTGTTGTCAACTTAAAACTGTTCAGATAGCCAAAGAAAAGGAATAAACAAATTCAGAACTACTCCTCAAGCTGTGGGATATACTTTAGAGGGGATACGTACTTTTGGACAGGGTGGTTTCTTATGCAATAAGGATGGCCAGTCGAAAAACTATAATTTTTTACTTTAGCATTGCATCTCATGTTTGCAATTCTCCCCTAAAGATTAAAACTATCGACGGAGCTTCAATTCAGTACAACCAGACATACAAGAATTGTTTTAAACCCTAGCCTCAAGGGGAGTTTGAACATATTGCCACCAAGTAGGCAGGCAAGCGTTCAGGCTATTAGAGACTCACGTCTCTTGTATAGGTGATGCTGAGAGATCTCGAGGCATGGCTTCCGCCCCGAGTGCTAGAGGTCCCGGGTTCTGACCCCGGTGAAGGCTGAGATTTTTGCACGTGGACTTCTGGTAATTTCCGTTTACTTTCTGGGTAGTAATATCGGACACCCATGTTTATTGCTGAGCACGTAAAAATTCATTGGCATTTGGAAATCGAAAAGAGTAGCCTTAACCCGTGTGTGTTGCTGCGCACTTAAAAAGAATCCCTTGACAGTAGAAATCAAAAAGAGTGGCCTCCCGTTGCTGCCCGGGCATAATTTGCAGTTAAAAATCTACCCAAAAGTATTTTAGGATCCTCGCCGGTGCTACAGAGTTCGTACACTGCGTTGAGATTCCTCTCACTCAGGTTTGAGTAAGAGGTAGAATGGATCACTTATAGGTTACTAATAGTTTGCCATAATGTTGATCCGTTGTTCAAACCATCAAACCAGTAGTGATGCTAGCCCATCTTTTAAGGACCAACCTAGAGCTCATGAATGATTTTCAGCTCCCCCAGGTCACCCTTTGCTTCCCCAAACACATCCAATTTCCCGAGTTTTGTCTAGGACATCATGAGAAGTAATATACTTTTTAAAAAGTATCTTCTTTTTAGTAAGGCAAGTTATTCTTAACAGTGTCACCACTCATTGGGATTTTGCACACATCACCATACATACAGCTTTCAAGCTACGAACCAGCCACTAGTGCTTGCCTGGGAAAGGGGGGGGGGGGGAAGGGGTTCGAGAGCCACGTTGACCCAGCATCCCCGAAAGGGAGGCTTCAGGTTACTATTGTGATTAGGTTATGTGCGTTACATAAAAAGGCTTAGAACTGGACGCCAGCAAGAGCCATGAGAAGGACCCCTGCAGTGTTGATTCGATCAAAGAAGCCAGATCCAGTTAAAATCCCAACCGGCGACGAAGTCGTCTACCCTGCGAGCCACTGGGCGACCTGGTCGTTGATGAAGCCACTAGCGTACTAAGGACTCTATTTATTATCAAGGCTAATTACAAGGAGATTTAATTGTTCAAATTATGTTGATCCTAATGTTAATACTCGTGTCAGAAATAACGATAACAATTATCATTAATCATTTTCTTCGAGGGAAAATAATGCAGTAACAATTTTTTCCTCCCTTTAAACCAGTGTGTCTAACAGAAGCAATTCTTCGATATCCCAAAATTACCCTGTCTATCAGCACGTGTTCGTAATTTCTAGAACTGCTCACAAAGAATGTTTGTGATAGTTGATTGCTTTTTATTTCATTAGTATTTTTTTCTTGGAATAGCATCACAACGATAAAAATGGGCTAAAACTTGGACTATGGTGATAGGGAGTATAATATGGTATACATTTGACTATTTTATATGTCCTTTATAGATGTTTTTTGACGGATGTTCGAGCTTACAAAAGTGCAGATGTTGGCAGTAAAAAAAAAAAAAAAAAACTGCAACAAGTGCGAGAAAGAATTGGAAGTCTTAGACTTCGTAATTTAAACTAGTTTTAGCTTGAGTTGAAAAACAAAGCTTACGTAACTTAAATAGAGGGATATCAGAGTGTTGATGGAAAATAATGATGTGGAAATTAGAAGTAGCAACGATTAGTGAGTGATTGAAGATTAATAATTTAAAACACTGTAAAGGTGTTGAAACGTAACACTGATTTCTGGTAAGAGAATCTCAAAATCTTGCTAAATGCAACAACAGAGGAATACATTATTGATAAAAAGATTACAAGATATATGTAAACACACAACGAAATGTGTGCAAGGTAAGATAAGAGAGCAAATGTTGTTGAACTAGCTAAAGAAGGAGAACAGACACCAAACAGTGGAAATAGTACAATAATATAAAATGAACTAAACTATTTATCATGTACTGTAAGATTGCCTGGGGTCCTTTTAAAAGTAAGGATGTACAATACAAATTGATCTAGTCCACTAGAACCATTGGATTTTGGGGAAAGGGGTCAAATGGCCATATTACCAATAAATGTAGGACAGATCATTAATATAGAAATTATGGAGTCAATCAATTCATTAGCAAACATTAGGGCACTGGGCGATGATGATATTACTGAAATGCTCAAGGCAGCGGATACTGTAACCATACACCGAGTGATAGATTGTGCACAGAATATGAGCAGATGATACAATTCAAAATCATCGGAAGAACGAAATAACTGTTACAATTCCAAAGAAAGGTAATCATTTTGACTGCAACAAACGGAGAGGAATTACACTTTTATAAAAAAATGTCCAAGAGTTTGTGTAAAATAATTCTCAGTCGAATTAAAGAAAAGACAAAATTCTGAGAGTGGAACACTCAGGTCTTCGATCAAATATTCATTGTGACACATATATGAGCGCATTTTTCTGGAAAACAAAAACCATCCTTTATTTTTAATTGTGTCTACCTTAGGACGGCTTTTGATACTTACCCAGATCATTACTATATGGAATTATGGAATGTTGTGGTATCCCAATAAGCAAATTTAATATTTGCTTAAGCAAAGCATGAAGGTTCAAAGCGTGGAATGCTAAAAGATGAGGATTTAAATGACTGATTTGCGGTTGAAGCTAGAGTAAAATAGGCATGCATTTGATCTCATCTGTTATTTGGTATAATCATCACTGTGTGAAATACAGTGTTGGAAACAAAGGCGTTGAATGGGTGGACAACACACACTTGAAAGACCGCGATTTTGCTGAAGGTATGGTTTTGCTAAGTAGAAGCAAAAATGACGTGCAGAGAAAAACAGATGACTTAGTAATTATAACAACAGTGTTTGAAAAACAACTAATTTAATAAAAGACAAATATTTTGAAGATACCAGAAAAAGATCAGGCAGATTTAACATAAAAGAAGAACAATTTAAATCAAATAACAGCTCAATTAACTTTTTTAGGTAGTAATTTTTATACTCAAGGCAATAAAAAGAAATACAATTATGATACACATTAGCAAGGCATCAGCAGATTTGTAAAGGCTGACAGAATATGGAACTCTACACTGCATAGTATTTATTATTGGCGATGTGTGTTTTATATTATATATATATATATATATATATATATATATATATATATATATATATATATATATATATATGTATATATATATATATATATATATATATATGTGTGTGTGTGTGTGTCTAATTTTATACGAAAACGCCGCTGGAACTATGTCGGCCACGCCCTTAGACTGGATAAATCAAGACTTCCTTACCAAGCCCTCATTTGGACACCACAGGGGAAAAGATCTCGTGGAAGACCAAGGGAAACCCTACGTAGAACTATCATCAGGGAAGGCTCGCTCATGGGCCACTCAAACATCCAAGACCTACAACGGATTGCAACGAACCGCCATGCAAGGAGAGTCATGACCTCTGCCCTATGTGTGGCACTCGACACAAGAGGAAAGACTAACTAACTAAATATATATATATTTAGATATATATATGTATATATATATATATATATATATATATATATATATATATATATATATATATATATATATATATATAATATAATGAAACTATCAGGCACTTTGCGGGAGCGACACCTTGTACTAGATTCATCGAGAAACATCAGATCAAGTGGTTTGTCCACATTGTTAGAATGCAGCAAGATCAAATACCATCACAAGCTCTACATCTCAGAAGATCAGCTACAAGAGCGAGATGACATCCATGGTAAAATGGATCTACAACATTAAAGACACTCTACTCTTTCACGGCATTACAATAGCCAGTGGCAGCCAGCGTGCACTGGATCGAAATCTTTCCCCCCTTATGGCGCTTAACGGCAGAAGTTTTGATGATGATGATGAGGATTATAATATATATGTATGGGTTCGCTACTTACTACACATGTCATAACTAATGTAGCAAATTACTGAACCATGCGTGCCAAGAACTGAATCATCAGTGCAGCACCACCCAGTGCTGTATGTAACAAAAGGGCAACTGCAAAAGAGGGTAGAATTTAAAATGATAACATTAAAGATAGGATTGCAAGAACAAAACTAGAAAAAATGAAAACACACAAATAAGACATAAAGATGTCAATTGGATGTGGCTGATTCCAATTCCGGTATGCCTATGGCTTTCAACGTGTCCGGCTGTCTCGTGGCCTTTGATTTCAACGTCTTTTCCTTGTCTTCAACGAATTCTGATCAATACTAGTAAATTTATTTCCCATGTTATTTCTTGGAGCACCTCGGTAACTGGTTTTAAATTTACTGAGCAAAGGGCATAAAATAATAGTCAGAAAAGAGAAACATGTACCGTAATGCAGGATATCAGTAAAGAAATTCTTTAAAACAAATTTTGGCAGCGATAATAGATCTAAGACACATATGATTTCATATATAGATATAGAATTGTCTTTTTTTGAACGGAGTCGGCAGCTGGTTTTTTTTTTTTTTTTTTTTTAATGACCTTGGCTCGCAGTCAACCCAGTTTTTACTGGGTACCAGGGAAAGTCCTGGGAAGTAAAGGGGCCTGCGTGACATTGACACATCACTCACCAAGTGCCGATTGGTATTTAATGTATACGTCTATTAGTTTATGCCCAATTCAACTGAAGGAGTGAAAAAGGACCCTTTGCTTTTTAAATTAATCCAATCCTAGATTTGTGATCCAATGATAATTAACCTTCGATAGGAGATGCTTATCGACATGTGAAAAGATGATGATAATGATCGTGATATCCAAATTAACAAAAGAAATTTGCAAGCACTTGGCGTATTATATTTTCTTTTATTAACATGAATCTCAAGTGCAAAATTGTGTGTTTTAATGTTTGAAAAAGTTCAACATTTTAAATTAATATCGCTTACGTGCTTTGTGCATTTGAAAGTGTATCAAATTTTTATTTAATGTTTTTAAAAGGAGGAGGAAGTTCTAGGCTTTCTGATTTCCGTCTGTCCTTTTCACAGTGTGAAAATGAAAATCATAAAATTTGTAGAGTAAACTTTCATGTGCCTCTTGTTTACTACACAGAAGAAAAGCACTGAGGTTCAGGAAAGCACAGTCATGTTTGTGTGAGAAAGATACATTGTAAGAAATAATGTGTGAGGTTGAGACCAAGCGATAGGCAGAGTGAAAATGCTGTATTAATATGGTTGAGGATTTCAAAGACAACAATTAACAGCTTGTGGAATGACTTTAAAAAAAATTCATTCTTTTTCTTTCTTGGTCAACACATCAGCGTCGCAGATTAATAGTGATATGTAGCTTTGTTTGTCTTCTTTAATACTGCAAAATATTAGACTGTCAGTAACGCATTCAATCTTTCTTTAATGTCTCCCCGTCACCTCTGGCATTATTATTTTCATATTGAACTTTCTCGCTGCCGGCATCGTTGGATTCATCTACATTAGGTGGTCATACCATTGCAGTTTGTTTCTCAATAAATTTATCGATGATTATTGTTCAGATAGTTGTGTCAAATATCTTAATTCCTTACTCGATGTTTTTTTTTTTTTTCCCTAAGCCTTCCATGAATATCATATGTCACGGGTGGCTAGTTTGTAAATCTGTCGTCCGCCATGGAATAGAAATATGCACCCCAAACAAGCCATTCTAAATGCTATTCTTATAACATTCTGAAGCCGTTATTTTCAAAAATGATCTTATTTGGTCATTGCTAAGCGGCTAATGGCTCAAATAAATCTGTCACAACAAGGACACTTGTTCCAAAAAAGATACATTATTCTCTATTTGCTGGTATTGTGCAAGAGTGTTAACCGTTTCTGACCTGTTCATTTCAGGGCCAATCATCTTCAGGCATTTAAACAGTCCTCATTGTTGTCCTAAAAAAATCCAGGCATTTACAATTTCTCGCAATTGCAATTGCTTCATCACTGCCTGATATTTTTGGTTCACTTGTAATTTTCTCTCTGGAAATACTTAAAGGTAGACAACTATTTTTGGTTTTGATGTGTGACAGAGAAGATTAACTGTTCTAATCTGGCTGCACTGTTTCGGAGATACAGTGTGTCATGTGCTCGATAGCATATTATATCTATATATATAAAAATTAATGTGTGTGTGTTTGTTTCACCCCTATAGACTCGGAAACTACTGAACCGATTTAGCTGAAATTTTCAGGATATGTTTGTTGTGATACCGGATTTTGAACTGTCGTGGTTTGAAATTCAACCTGTCACTGTTAGAGATAGGTGACCACAATTTATGCCAAAATATACGCAACTAATATTTATAACTTTAGTGATTTCTAATTATAGCCACGTTAGTAATTGCGCATGCGCCGTATTTACCATTCGCCGGCGAGTTACGTGCAGCCAACGCCTTCTCTAAAACTAATACATAGAGTAGGTCGTGGTACAGCAAACAAGACTATCTCTATATTTGCCACAATAACCATATTAAACACGATTTCTATTTTCTGGTTTTTTTTCAAACAACCTTCGATGGGGGAGGGGGGGGGGGTGCAATCAAGGACTATCTCGACGTCGGCGCAGACAGTGACTGCGTCATTAACTTCATTAACCGTGTTAGACACGTGCGATTTCTATTTCATTAATATATCTGGAGTATCTGTCTACGAGAAAACAATTGCCTGCGGTTTTGAATTGTGTTTTAATCGCGACACAGTAGTATGGACTCACATGTCTAATAGTTGAGTTCTCTTTTCGTTGTTCCTATTAAGTGGCTGCTTGGTCGAATGGTTAGAACACTTGGTTCATGTGCGGTAGACCTGGGTTCGAATCCGCAGTCGTTAAATTTTTTTTTTTTTGCCCCGGACTAAAATAATATCCTCATCTGCTCTGCCGTGGTGACAGCACTAGCCATGTTGCCTTAATATAAAAAAAAAAAAAAAAAAAAAAAAAACCAAGTAAATGGGTAAACCATTTGATAATTAAATTTGACCATTTCGCATACTTATGATTGCATTGTTAAACTTTCCGATTGCATGGTTATTCTGAAATTTTATAGATTATCATTTATTTTCATTTAGATTTAGTTATTTCATCTGTGTTGGAATTTTAAGCTGTGCTGTTTACAATGGCGTTCATTTCCTAATTATGGTGTTTTTTTTCCTGTGTTCGTTTGCTTTTCCAGTGTTTTTTTTTTCTCCCAACTACTTCAATGAGGGAAAGAGTTGTCGGTGAATTTGGGGGGAGGGGGGGGGGGCAAAAACTATTAACTGAGAGAGCTTTAAGTCACAGTAACTGCTTTAGCCCCATTCACTACCTATTACAATTCCTGCTCCCCATTTTAGTCCAGATGGACAGGGATGTCAATGTCAGTTACAGCAACAAAAAAATATCGCCAGGTAATGATTTTCAAATATTTCCAAGAGGGAGAAAGCAGTAGTCGGTGGAAGAGGGGAGGGGGGGGGAGGGGTAATGACATAAATTTGATAAGGGGGAGGGTAGTAGGTGGATTTAGTTGGGGTGGGGGGTGGTTGGGTGGGGATCAAAGACTATCTCTATATCTGAGCAGACTATGATTGTATTAGACACGTGCGATTTCTATTTTCTTTCGTTTCCATTTAGCCAAACTATGCCACAGCAACGCGTGGCCGGGTACAGCTAGTATATATATATATATATATATATATATATATATATATATATATATATATAGAGAGAGAGAGAGAGAGAGAGAGAGAGAGAGAGAGAGACGGAGATAGAGACAAACAAACTGTCCAATATACAGACAGGAAGGTAGAGAAGAAAAAAGAGCAGCAGATAATGTGCTATGCAACATTGTGAAAAAGGAACTAGAGTCAGTCTGGCTGCCTACTGACATAAATTAATTTACCCGTAGAAGAACAATAATAGAGGCTATTAAATATTCTTTCCATTTGACCATTTACACAATTTCAGTCTCAGGAAGGAGGGGCTGGGGTGGGGTAGTTAATTAGGTAATAAACACACACACACACACACACACACACACACACACACACACATACACAAAATTACAAGGAATATATATATATATATATATATATATATATATATATATATATATATATATATATATATATATTATCGTGCCTATGTGACTTCCCAATATAAGTAGAAATTGCTGATTAGAGATCATATCACTATTGGAGTTAATGTTCACCAGTTTTTCACTACGTTTCCAAGTCGATTTCACCTCACTACTCACCGCCATGACTAATTAATCAAGACAAATCTAAAGACTAATTTGTTTTCCTAATATGTGCGGTTTTCTGTTTATTTTGTTTATCTATCTTGTTCCATAGTGGCGCCCGTGGCTTAGGCGTTGTGTGTCCGACTTGTAATTCCACTGTACCGCGATCGAAACCCACTGCTGGCTGGGTGGATTTTTATTATGGTATGGGGCGTCGCAGGTCGACCCAGTCTAAAATGGATACCAGGATGCTGACGACATTACCAACTAAGTGTCGATTGGTCTGTAAAAATTTGGGCGCTCTTCCTAAATGCCCGATGCAGCTAAAGGCGTGAAGAGGGATCTTTATCTTGTTCCATGTTTACGTGTTGAAGACCCATTTCTCTTTGCTGTTTTCGCTTTTCCTTGTAATCTAATGAGGTTTGTTAGATAATCTATGGTTACAAATGGAAGAAATCATATAATAAAAAGGACACAAACGAACGCTTAAAAAAAAAAAAAAAAACCCACATAATCCATCATGATTAAATCTACGACAGCTCAAAGAGCACATTGCCCTTCTCAAAGATTGAAAACGTCAAACAATCGTTTATTTATACTATTCTTTGTTTCTGGGCGCTTGATAACTTTGATACTGCATACATGAGTTTGGAATTTGTTAAAGGCAGCATCAGACCAATTCGTCTTCCAAATAGTTTACACATTTTTGGCGCAGGTAAAGCCACATTAAACGAAATAAAAAAAAATTAAAAAATTGAAGCACAGTAAAGTATGAGGTTATTATCTTCCATGCCACTTATTAGCCATTTCTGGCAACATCAAGACATGTTTTGTTTTATTCAGGAAAAAAAGTAACAGTGTAAAGGTCTCTTTACACGCCAGTGGTGCTTTAGACCTATGATGCTATGCTCAGTGTCGTGTAGAACAAAAGGCCCACGACGAAAGATTTGGTCAACATCACGCCAAGCACCTTTAAATCTCATGACTAACATCGAAGTCGAGGTAAATCTGCCAGTGAGGCATGGAACGGCAAAAGCCAGTAAAACGAATGCACTCGCAAAACTCAGACCCAGATAAAAGCAAAAAGTGCAAATGGACGAACTGCCGGGTTCTTACTTCAGAATTCACAGCCGGTGAACGAAGAAGATGAAAAAGAAGAAGAAGAAGAAGAAGAAGAAGAAGAAGAAGAAGAAGAAGAAGAAGAAGAAGAAGAAGAAGAAGAAGAAGAAGAAGAAGAAGAAGAAGAAGAAGAAGAAGAAGAAGAAGAAGAAGAAGAAGAAGAAGAAGAAGAAGAAGAAGAAGAAAAAGAAGAAAAAGAAGAAGAAGAAGAAGAAGAAGAAGAAGAAGAAGAAGAAGAAGAAGAAGAAGAAGAAGAAGAAGAAGAAGAAGAAGAAGAAGAAGAAGAAGAAGAAGAAGAAGAAGAAGAAGAAGAAGAAGAATTACTTATCTGATACTCAAGTTAAATGTATTTATATAAGAACTTCACAGGGGAGCATGCACAGCAGGGGTCAACCGGTCATCAGTAGAAAGTTACCTCGTAGACGATTTTTCCAGCCTAATACTCCCTATACAATCTCGGAAGGTAGGCCGACCTAGTTCATAACGCCAGACCTTTATCTTCCGCTGTTGCACTTTATGAGACGTTCAGACAGGGACAAAACGAAATGGTGACTACTCATATAAAATCCTAGATGCACAACCTCAGGAGCGGCAGATGGGATGTCCAACCACTACAGCCACTCGGCTCCCAGCCTGTGTTAGCTGAAATATAAAAATTTATTCCAGTTTTTGAATCTGGCTCAAAACTGTGACACCAAGTCAGGCTTTAATAACATCTCATGGTGCAGGGCGTTTTATAAATTCTTCTTTAAAACTAAATCTCTGAGACTTAAACTGCTTTGGTTTGTTCAATACCTATCTGAATTCACAGAAATATTTTCAATGTGGCCAAATCATGCACGAATGCTTTTTTTTTTTTTTTTGTGTAACCATCGTTTACAGGGTTTATCGCAAAGGATATTTCAACGTTTATAAAGTGCATACAAAATGCATAAGCCAACTGAATCTGGAAGATGCAATTCTAGCATGTCAGTCAACAGAACATACATACCACTTGGCAAGTCAAACGAAATCCTAACATACACCTTGAGATAATGCTACTGATAGGTTGATAATCGTGTTAGTAAGATGAGGTTTGCTTTTTGGGTAAGCTGTCATTTCTTTCAAGATATTACTGTCCTGGCAGTGATTATCAATAGGTATGAAAAAGTTAATAAGGAGATATTAAACAATAAATATATATTTATGTATGTGTGTATGTATGAATGTCTGTCTGTCTGTCTGTCTGTCTGTCTGTCTGTCTGTCTGTCTGTCTGTCTGTCTGTCTGTCTGTCTGTCTGTCTGTCTGTCTGTCTGTCTGTCTGTCTGTCTGTCTGTCTGTCTGTCTGTCTGTCTGTCTGTCTGTCTGTCTGTCTGTCTGTCTGTCTGTCTGTCTGTCTGTCTGTCTGTATGTCTGTCTGTCTGTCTGTCTGTCTGTCTGTCTGTCTGTCTGTCTGTCTGTCTGTCTGTCTGTCTGTCTGTCTGTCTGTCTGTCTGTCTGTCTGTCTGTCTGTCTGTCTGTCTGTCTGTCTGTCTGTCTGTCTGTCTGTCTGTCTGTCTGTCTGTCTGTCTGTCTGTCTGTCTGTCTGTCTGTCTGTCTGTCTGTCTGTCTGTCTGTCTGTCTGTCCTGTCTGTCTGTCTGTCTGTCTGTCTGTCTGTCTGTCTGTCTGTCTGTCTGTCTGTCTGTCTGTCTGTCTGTCTGTCTGTCTGTCTGTCTGTCTGTATGTATGTATGTATGTATGTATGTATGTATGTATGTATGTATGTATGTATGTATGTATGTATGTATGTATGTATGTATGTATGTATGTATGTATGTATTTATGTATGTATTATGTATGTATGTATGTATGTATGTATGTATGTATGTATGTATGTATGTATGTATGTATGTATGTATGTATGTATGTATGTATGTATGTATGTATGTATGTATGTATGTATGTATGTATGTTGTATGTATGTATGTATGTATGTATGTATGTATGTATGTATGTATGTATGTATGTATGTATGTATGTATGTATGTATGTATGTATGTATGTATGTATGTATGTATGTATGTATGTATGTATGTATGTATGTATGTATGTATGTGTATGTATGTATGTATGTATGTATGTATGTATGTATGTTCTGTATGTATGTATGTATGTATGTATGTATGTATGTATGTATGTATGTATGTATGTATGTATGTATGTATGTATGTATGTATGTATGTATGTATGTATGTATGTATGTATGTATGTATGTATGTATGTATGTATGTATGTATGTTGTGTATGTATGTATGTATGTATGTATGTATGTATGTATGTATGTATGTATGTATGTATGTATGTATGTATGTATGTATGTATGTATGTATGTATGTATGTATGTATGTATGCATGTATGTATGCATGTATGTATGCATGTATGCATGCATGGATGTATGTATGTATGTATGTATATAATTATGTATGTTTGTTTGTATACATACGTATGTATGTATGTATGTTTGTATGTATGGATGTATGTATGTACGTGTGTGTGTATGTATGTATGAACGTGGGTATGTCCCAAACTTTGTGATCAATCAGAACAAGGTACTCCCAGAAAATGTGTACACAATAATGAAAAGACAAATGTCGCACCTTTCGTAAAAGTACTAAATGGCAATGTGAAAAAAAAAAAAGCAAGAGCATAACAGCATGGAATGAAAGAGAAGCTGTGCATTGAATCTTTAGTTAAGTCCTTAAAAGAAGTCATTGTTATCGACTTGTTATTCACTGTTGAATAACTTGTAATCCCTAATCATTATGTTACTTATACAGCAGTTTCACTGTATCTGGGCGCTTTTAGTTAGTTTTTTTTTTTTTTTAATTAAATTGAGCCTTTCCCTAATTTTTTTTTTTTTAATTTCCTTTTTCTTCGGTTTCATCTGAAAATATGCCATTAATCAGAATCATCCACGATATCAGAGAAAACGTGTACAAATTGATTAAATAGAAACCCTTTTGCAAAGTCTTCGCTCACCTGGTAACTACTGGAAGGCAAGATGGTAAAACAAGAGAAGAGCAGCCAGACGTGGTGCCAGGAGCGAATTCTTACCACATAGGAAAACGATTAGTGATTTTACAGATCCCAAAAGCGACAGACTGTTGAGTAGGTGCGATAAATACAGCCAGGTCACTGCGTTAGATTCGTTACGGGAACATCACACCAGCGTTAGTGTAGTTAACATACAGGTTTGAACTTGAGCCATTTGGTGACTACGGTTAAAAAAATTAATGGTGGAATCATTGTAGGAAGTGTAACTTCCTGTCTACGCAATTTTTTACAAAAAATTTTTTTTTATCAAATTAATTTTAACGTCATCACATCTGCACAATTAAATTCTCGAAGGTTTTATATAAGGGAATTAAGATCTTAATTTCACTAATCTCGTTCTTTATGCATATGCAGTTTCTTCACGGAATACCAAAATATGGAAATCACGTTGAATATGTAATTTTAGTGACTCTACATCTGTATGACATAAACTTCTTAACTAATTTATTCGCTAAAGGCTTTTAAATCTGCACAAACCAAATTTACTATCTCATTCGTTTTGAGTAATAGTAAATCAACATGAACAAAAATTATTGTCTGCGAAATTGGATTTATGCCAGATCTACATGATTTAAACTAATTGTTTCAGTTTGTTAAAGTTTTATTGTCTAAGTAATTGAATACATACCAGATCTACATGATCTATACTAATTGTTTAAGTTTGTTGCAGTTTAATTGTCTAAGTAAATGAATGCATACCAGATCTTTAAGAACTAAACTAATTGTCTAAGTAATTTAATATACATAAGCTCTACGTGATCTAAACTATTTGTTAAAGTAATTGAATACATACCAGATCTACATGAACTAAATTAATTGCCTAAGTAATTAAAAACATACTAGTTCTAAATGAACTAAACCAATAGTCTAAGTAATTAGATACATAGCAGCTCTAGATGAAATAAACTATTTTTCTAAGTAATTAGATACATATCTACATGAACTAAATTATTTTTTTAAGTAATTAGACACATACCAGATCTACACGAAGTAAACTAATTGTCTAAGTAATTAGATACCTACCAGATATATATGAAATAAATTATGTGTCTATGTAATGATTCAGCATTAGATTTATCAGCGCTTTGTCTTACATTAAAGTATACACACCTGATACTGTGTGATGAGTACTTGGGTAGGCACCTGTGTGTCTTTTTTATGATAACCCTTAAGGCACACAAACACACCGATATGAAATGTCGGTGCAATATGTTGAAGCAGCCAATTTCAAATTTAAAATACCGGTTTATTCTCTAGGGCACATACTTGCTGTCATAGTCAATACGTGTAGCAGTAGTGTTTGTTTCGGTAATGACTGATAAATTGTTTGTGAAAACCAGTAATTGCGACAGTAATACTTTTTCAGGACGAATTATTGAAATCACATATATGAACCAGCAGATAATCGATGCATTTATACTTCAGTATTATAATTTTTTTTTATTGTTAAACACATGGTTAAATAGAAAGGAAAATGATTTTTTTTTTTTTTTACAAAATAGTAATTCAGTTTATAGTGTTAGATGGGTCGACCTGGGTTTTTTTTTTTGTTTTTTTAGTATCCAGAAGCCATGAGTTGTTAACCCTTATGCTCGGTATTATGGATATCGCAACCTTTCGGCCTTGATTCCATATTAAATACCGTAACTCTGGGAGAAATGTGGCTTTTCTGCCCACCCCCGGGAGTGAACCCAGACCACAAGGAGTTCGTCACCCGCTCACCGCGCAATCCGGTTTAGCCAACTACACTAGAGAGACGGGCAAGGTCGACCTGGGTAAGTATATGAAGTAACGATCCCGTTTTAGACTGGCTCTATCTGGATAAGTAACTAAAACAGAGAACTAGTTTTAGTGTGACTGTCATCATCATCATCATGAACCACTTCTCCCGTTAAGCGTCGTGGGAAGGAATAATTTGCGATCCAGTGCACGTTGGCTGCCACTGGCTTTGTCATGCCGTGAAGGCGTAGAGTGTCTTTAATGTTGTCGATCCATATTTTCCGCGCCCGTCCTCTTGCTCTTGTAGTTGATCTTCTGAGATGTGACTGTAAAAAATTAAAATCGAGAACCCTCTTTAGACTGGGTTGATGTGGGGAAGTAAGTAAAGTAGGGAACCCATTTCAGACTGGGTCGACCTAGGTAAGTAATTAAAGTAGAGAATCCGTCTTAGACTGGGTCGACGGGGTAAATAATAAAGTAGAGAACCCCTTTCAGACTGGCTCGACCTGGGCAAGTAAGTAAAGTAGAGAATCCGTTCAGACTGGGTCGACCTGGGTAAGTAATTAGAGTAGAGAATATATTTTAGACTTGGTCGATTTGGGTAATTAAGTAAAGTAGAGAACCCGTTTTAGTCTCAGTGTGCAAGTAATTGAAAAAGAGGAAATTTTTCTAAACTTGGTTGACCTGGGTAAATAGGTAAAGTAGAGAAGCCGTTTTAGACTGTGTAAGTACGTAATATAAAGAACCCATTTTAGACTGAATCTGTGAGTAAGTAAAATAGAGAACACATATTAGAAACAATCGAACTGGTTAAGTACAAAAAAAGAAGAGAATCCGTTTTAAACTTGATCGACCTGAGTAAGAAAGTAAAATAGAGAATCCGTTGTAGACTGGGTCGACATGGGTAAGTAATTAAAGTAAGAATTCGTTCTAGACTGGGTCGACATGGGTAAGTAATTAAAGTAGAGAATTCGTTCTAGACTGGGTCGACCTGGATAAGCAGGTAAAGTAGAGAACCCGTTTGAGACTGACTGTGTTAAGTAAGTAAAATAGAGAACACGTGTTTTAGGCTGGAACGACCTGGGTAAGTAGCTATAGCAGAGAACCCGTTTGAAACAGTCCCTAAATGGGTAAAAAGCAAAGTGGAAAGCCCGTCTCGCACTGCTCAGTGCTCTGTGGGTGATGTGGTCAATAACACTCCAGCCGCCTTTACATCCAAGTCCTTTTCGCAGTACTCATTTCAGACTGGTTAGACATGGTAACTAAAAGCAGTGTTAAAAATAATCTTGAGAGATGTAATTCGAACCCACAGCCTTCAGACCTGCAGGCAAGAGTATAGCCGCTACGTTCGTTGATTCCTAGGTTGACCTGGAAGCCTGAGTCAATTATACAAATACCCATGCATTTAAATTTAAACATAGTGTCTTTTTGCCTGCACCAAAAAAGTAAGCTAGTACGCTACCACGCAGCCCAAACATCATATTGGTGTTGAAAGACAACGCCTATCCTAGAACCCACCCTCACTGGACTACAAGACACTTGTTAACCGTTTTGTGGTCCACAGATGTAACTGTGCTAATTATATACACCCATTTCATAAGGAGACAAGTCATATTCTTTGGCTATCTCATGAGAAGGGGGAAACACTGACTCATCAAGAGAATTAGTTAGAAGGAACAAATCTACATTGTTTGGTCATGTCATGAATGGTGTTCGTCTTGACAATGGTAAAGTCGGATGGTAAAAAGGCAGTGAAAGTCAGAGAGGTAGGATGCTGAACAGTTTGACATCTTAGTATGGAAAATCTTATGTGTTAGAATTTATTGAAAGTACCTAAAACACAAGATCGTGGATTAGACAGGACTTCCAGAGCGACACATTAGACCTGTGGGGATGTGATAGGTTGAAAGTAATTTTGCGTATAGGGTGTCAGGATGGCTTTACCCTCAGATTCCCACAAAGTGTACTCAGCTTATAGTGATTCGCAATATCTAACAGTCACATAAAGGGATTCACAAAAAAGTAGCCTTGAACTTCATTTTAGGCTATGATTATAAGTCCACTAGCTACTGTATTCACAAGGCAGATGTCTGCCTTCTATCTGTGTATACTGTCCATAATACAAATAGTTATTGTCCGATTGCAGTATATGAGCTTGCTCCATCGAACTTATAGCTATACACTTCGTTAACAACTGCAGGCTTCTGCTAGTGGCGGTCTGCAGTAGATTGACTTTGTTGTAGCTGCTCTCGATGATAATGAATTAGCATTAGCTGTCCACGACATGTCACTTTCCAAGGTGCTGTTCAGGTGACTGGAACAAGGTAAAATGATGTACCTGGGTTGGAGGTAGGCTGGGTGATGGCACTGCCTTCTTGAACTGACTTGACTATGGTCTTGAGATAACTCCTATGTAAACCAGTATTGACAGATTATAATATTTTTGAGGATACAAAGGAAAATAGGTTAGACAACCAGTAAACACCGTACCTTGCTCCCATTCTCCCATATTACAAATCACTCAGTTACATGCGCTCAAGTAACAGTTACTGGTCGTGACAGACGAGAACATACCTGAGAGTATGCACAAAAGGCTATGCCAAAAATTCTCCCACTGAATGCAGTGCGAAACTGCATCTGCCAACAATGTTAATAAGATCGACTGGTATCCTTCCAATAAAGGATAACTAGACCAGGTAACCACTGACTATCGAAATATTGAAGCCATAAGAGCATAAAAGGCGAACTATTATCTCCTCTCTACAATTGCTCCAACTCTCCATAGCCCTGTTGACAACTGCAAGCTGGAAGTGCCACCATTCCTGGTAATGTAAGAAGCAGCGCCGGGATTATCGGCGAAGCAAACGAAGATTTCTCGGTCACTCAGACCTCAATAAAAGCCTCGAAGCTCATGCCTCGACGTATGTGTTATGCATGGGTATATTCATTTGACCAAAGCTCGTTCCTCCAAATGAGTAGTGTAAGTCTATTAATAAATATAACAGGACATCTTTTACCAGAATAAAGATGTATTTTACCACTGGAATTGCCCTTTAATTAGAGTCCAATTCGGCATGACACAGACAAGATCTCATAACTGTACAAGCATTACCTATGCTTTGGAGTAATATGACTTAACATAGGTTAACTTACCCATACTCTTGTGAAATTCCCCGGTGTATAGGGTATATTTCAATGCAGATATAGATAAACGTTGACGTAATGCTTTTTGTCCGTCATCTGGCTTCGGAATTTACTTCGAGAATGACGCCAAGATTTAACCATGTCCCCGAAACGGAATCAGGATAGATTC
Source organism: Candidula unifasciata (assembly GCA_905116865.2). Taxonomy (NCBI): domain Eukaryota; kingdom Metazoa; phylum Mollusca; class Gastropoda; order Stylommatophora; family Geomitridae; genus Candidula; species Candidula unifasciata. Next base: position 83,289 of record CAJHNH020001506.1, on the reverse strand, counting down.
CTTCCGCCAAGGCAGGCGATGGTTCGACCACGCAAAATAGCTTCGCAAATAAAGAAAACCACTGATCTGTGAGATAATTTACAAGAGAGTTTACTCCCAATAAATTTATTATTGAAAATGATTCAACTGCATGTAACCCGACCCATACTTATTGAAAAAGGACTATTTACCTATGTTGGAACAGTCCGCATTTAAACTCAGTTTATTTACATAGTGGGGTATAGCGTATGGACTAAAGGGGTGTTTTGCTAGCTACGTGACAGCCATTCAACCTCACCGGCCGTTGGTAGCATATGTTCTTATTCTTCTTTTTAGTATTACCAGTTGTGAACTCCTGCGGAAGTTATGGTTGTTCGTCCACTCCTGGATGTTGGTATTTATCTAGAACTTGAGATTTGCATGCACATTTATTTCACAGATCAGGCCAATCTGTTTGCAGACTTTAGGTGTATTGTTTGTTAGGCAGATGTACTTCAGTTTTGAAGGAAATGCCTTATCTAGTCATTTTGCACGGCATGCTTGCTTAGAGAGTAATGAATAATTTCTTTGTTCTCCGGACTGGAGCTCAAAAATCTACACAGTGAGCTAGCGTATACGAAGACCTTACAATTCACCTCCCAACAGCAACTTCTTCTATGGGAGTAGCATTACCTATATAGAACTATCTACAAGATATATATATGTACATGGTAAAATGCAGCTGTGATAGCATCTCCAAAGAAGCACATGTGAAAGTTATGGGCAACGGAAAAAGAAAACCATTTACTGGCTGCTGGACTTTCCATTTGCCACATGGGCTATTCAAAACATCTGTTTGAGCTCTCAAACTCGGATCACGTGTCAACGGTATCTTATACGATTGCAGGGGCTTAGTTGCAGGGATGTCAGTAGGAGTTCATTCACCAAGTTAGTCAAAAAAGTACAAATCTATCATCATGTGTCATCAAAACTGGTCCCTAATCGTGTATTTATAATGAAATCTAACAGGGATATGCCAGGATTTGTGCTTGATTGTCATAAAATAAACAGTCTACTTTCATTAAGACACCTTTTGGTTAAACTAGGAAAAGAGGGACACTGGAACATGTTGTGACCATAGGAAAGATCTGTGAAGAAAATAAACAGTGGAAAACAACAACAGCGTTACAAAACCCAAACTGTGAAGAGACATTATCTCCCACGTTATTCGACAAGGCATTTGATGATATTATCATGATAATACACAAAAACTTTCAAAAGAGTGCATGTCTGGTATGAAAGGAAAAGTGAATAGCCTAATTCTTTTACACATTCAGGAGAAACTGGGTACGCCTGGGAAACTGGAATACAGTGACGCCAGGTCATTCAGACTTGGAATACTGTCAAAATTAGAACAATTCCATGCTCTTCATGATGCTAGTTGCTCAGTCAGTTTTTTTTTTAGGAAGTTAACCAACTAGTCAGCTAAGTAACTAGTTTATTGTTATGTTATTTGATTTATTAGTTTGCCGGTCTGCTGTTTGAATGGCATGGTTGAATGGTTGTTCATTGGTTGGTTGGTAGTTGGTTGATTGGTTGGTTGAGTGGGTTTTTCGTTGGCTAGAACCGTCGTCATTTTTAGTTTCGTGCTTGATGCAAAGAGCAGATTAACAGAAAGTGCTTATGTGTGGAAGAGAGAAAAATAGAGATGGAAAGGAAAAAGAGAGAGAAAGAGAGAGAGAGAGAGCGGGCGAAAGAGACAGAGAGAGAGAGAAAGAGAGAGAGAAAGAAATGGCTGAGCCATACGGAATAAAACCTGGTGCAGCGAAGAAAATACCAAATATCAAACTAAATGCAAGGAGGTCCCCCCCCCCCCTTTCATGTCACACACTTTTATATTTCTTAGATGTGTTTCACGCAAGGCGTATTTAGTGTCTTTTTAAACATCCTAATGTCTTTAATGGTCTGGACTTGTTGTTAGCCACTAACATTTTTTTTTAAAATTGTATCCTTGTATGAATTTATTTGGGTAGCTGCGCTACAACAGTGTAGGTTCTCCTCATCGTCCCAGGCTTCTTATGTACAAATTTGTTTCGATGCATATTCTTATTATTAAGCTAGGTTCCCAGTTTCATTGTGTCAGTGAGTTCCTATGTGTTGTGAGGTAACGGAAGCCGGCATAATACATGCCTCAGAGGTTAGTGAAATTGTTTAACAATGCAATCCTCGAGGGAAATGTGTGGAAGATTTTCGCGGTGGGAGGTTTAGAAAAACAGCGTTTTTGTTGCTTGTCGTACGACAAGCAACCGTGAAGAGATCGGGAATTTATCATTGTGTACTCCCAAGAAATCTTATCTCCACTAAAAAAAAAAAAAAGGAAGTCGCAATCGGTTTTATCTCTACTTCCATGTACAATGTGCTGAAGCAGCTGGGCTTGCTAGTGAATGTAGTAGGAGGTCACTAAAACAACTGGGCGAAGCTGCTGAAAGAGCTTCGAGCTGGCTCTGGACTCAACCGAGGGTCGTAGGGGAATGGACCTCGATAGACTGGTCATTAGAGGAACGGAGCTTCTTATCCGTTAGAAGCCAAGGTGTCCGATTGATGCCTGCCAGTGTTCCTCTGCCAATTGCAAAAGTCTAACATGTGTCCGATGAACCAAACGTAAGCCTGTCACTTGGTCGTTAGGGTAGCAGTCTGGTCTAATTAGCTACCGCAGCTACGATACATATATATAAATTTGAATCTCACAGTCCCCCTTGCAAAGTTATTAGTTAATCTTGTTCCTGTCCGAGAACATCAGGCAAAGTGCAACAGGAGAAGATCGAGGCATGACCCAGTTCAGCCTACAAGGGATCTTCTACTGATGATTGGTAGACTTCTGCTGTAAATGCTACCCTGTGAAGTTCTTATTATTATATCATAGATAGCAATATATATATATATATATTATATATATATATATATATATATATATATATATATATATATATATTGCAGCACATTTACGTGATAATCATGTTAGATCACTCAACGGATTTACACCGTGACAACAGTAAAGTTAGAGAGTCAGTAAAACATACAGAGACACATGGAGAGAATGGGAAGCAGGTTTGGGGGTGGGGAGGGGAGGGGCTGGAGTGAGGGAAATGTGGTAATAGGAAGTGGGCATGTATGGCTATCAACACCAGGCTGTGTCATGCTTCATCTTCTTCTTCTTCTTCTTCTTCTTCTTCTTCTTCTTCTTCTTCTTCTTCTTCTTCTTCTTCTTCTTCTTCTTCTTCTTCTTCTTCTTCTTCTTCTTCTTCTTCTTCTTCTTCTTCTTCTCCTCCTTCTTCTTTTTATTCATATTATTAAATAATATTATTATTATTCGCATTTCATTCTAGTCCTCCTTCTCTCTTTTCTTCTTAATATTCTTAAATAATCTTCTTATTATTCTTCATCTTCATCCTAGTCCTTCTTCTTCTTCTTCTTCTTCTTCTTCTTCTTCTTCTTCTTCTTCTTCTTCTTCTTCTTCTCTCTTCGCCCTTTAAATGTAGCTTGGTCGTTGCACTATGGTTTACAACTAGGCTGCGATATCAGCTCCTTCCTCCAATGGAATATGCATTCCTTATTATTTACATTTTATGACATTTTAAAAAAAAATGTTTTCGCCCACAGTTTGCTTCACAACCCACATGCCATTGAGAACAGCTTGAACTTTATTAACTAATAAGAAAAACTGTTCACTGATTATACTATGCGTATGGACACTCAGGTTTCTATGGAGAAGATATAAAGAGGGTAAAACATGTAACAGCTTTGTAACATCTGCCAAGTCTGATACGCCCATAGCACGGAGAAGACACAGATAGGCCACCCTTGACAATACTGCATAATTAGAGAATTAACACATTTTTAACTAGAGAGGCCAGTGATTAACTGCGGCTGTTTATCTCCATGACACAAAAGGCCGATGATGCTGACCGTTCTTTCTTTGACGACCTATACATTATGAAACAATTTTCTAATTGGGGGGGGGGGGGGGGTGTGTTTTCCCTCAAAGTAGGAGTGCATCCGCCCGAAAGGAGAGCATTCAGAAGTCTGCATACAAATAGTCATGTAAAACGTACATGCACTCAAAACTAAAACTTTTGGAACACGATCAAAGTCCAGAATTAGACGAACAACTGGGACTTTCCTCTGGAGATTACAGCTGGTGAAAGCAACTAGGAAAATAGAAAAACAACAATGTTAGTTGTTAGCCGTGTGTTCCTTTGACATTCTTGTATATATTGTGTCTAACTAGCAGGCCACGCTCGGATCGACAGATCTCTTGTGTGCGTTTGTGATTATATTGATCTTGTCGGGCATGTTTGATTTTCACACAAACAAAACCTGCTGGCTTTATTTCTTGCTTTATCCACACACAGACAGGAGATTATCAATACAAAATAGGACCGAGATTATTGTAAATAGAAGACAATGACGACAGCTTTGCTTCCAAAGATAAAAGCTCATGTGGAGAATATATATGTATATAATATGTGTGTTGTGTGTTTTATTCACGAGAGAGTGTATATTTGGCTACTTATAATTCAGTTAGATCTAATTGTAGTGTTATATTTTGGACTTCATGGCATTTGTACTGTTTTGCGAAGAATTTTACGGACGTATCGTTGCGCATTGAGGCTTCCTTCAATGTGTGCCAATTGACTCCTTCCGCTGTAACTGATCATTCCACTTACCATTACATCCCTACCACCGTGCAGCAGAGCTTCATCAACATAGTTTTGGGCTGAACATTTAGTTCGTCTATGGTAGACCCTACGCCGTCTATCATGACTCTGCAACAAAAATAAAGATTTGTAACTTAACCAGACATGTCTCCACTGATTGTCACTTGGCCAGGGACGATGTTGGTTGGCCAAAAGAAGTCGATTTTGGCGGTGGCGCTGCGTAAGCACAGGTCCTCATTGTGGTTGTCGAGGCCAAAGTCCAAAATCTTGCAGTCTGCTCTAAACAGTTTGATCAGACACATAATGTCCTGGAGGCAATGCCTGTGCATTTGAGAAAGCTGTCGTAAACCTGTCTCTAACAAAAATGAACTGATCATTTTGGTGTAGTGTTATACGTTTATAGGGTTTCAATTGCGTAGGCAGTGAACCGTGTTCACCCCAAACTGTGTTGCTTTCTCGTGCGCGCATCGTGAGCTACGCTCACAAATATGGTCTTAAACGCAACTGACCATTAAGTTGTAATGATTACAAAAACCAACGCAATTCACGCCCACATTTCCACTGGACACGGTAAATAACATTTGAGTCTGCTTATGCTTTTCACATACCCGAGTACGATATGTTATTTATAAATTAATAAAAACGCGCCATCGGATAACTATGCGCTTCTTTCTTTTTTTTTTTTTTTTGAACAGTAAATTACAGTACAATACTGAAACATTCGGGTGAAGATCATCCGTTCTTGGAATGTAACATTCTGTGTTCTAGTTTAGTCTAAATATCTCGCTAGACGTATAGTAGTGTGTTTTGACTCAATTAGGAACAATAAATATATTTGTGTGTGCGTGTGTGTGTGTGTTTTTTTTTTTGGGGAAGGGGGGGGGGTGGGGGGGGGGGGGGGGGGTCACGTGTCACGAAAACATATATGTATTTTTCTTTCTTTGTCAATTTTTGCATTGTACCGCTAGACGTCGCAGTGTAGCCAATGATAGGCAGTTTTGTTAAGAAGCGTTCTCCTCCGCCTTTGATTAGTAACATATCCTTGAAATCTTTTTCTTCTAGGTCTACCTCTGCCTCTTTTCTGTTTCTATACTGATGTTGTACGCTCCCTCTGCCAGCATCCGTCCTGTTTTAGTCGCTATTCTTATGAGTTTATAATAATCAATGAGTTCTCTTGCCTTGTTATGTTATTGTTCAGTTGGAGGTTTTCCTAATTTGTTAGAAAATTTGGCGAGCATTTGTCTTAAAACCACTTTATTAAAAAAAAAAAAGGGGGGGGGGTGCTGGATAGAACGAACAAGTGAACCAACCAACAGGCCCGTCTTATATTCTGCTCTTCCAAACTCCAACATTTCACACAGCGGTTGTATTTTATCAATAAAGCATGTTATCATCATTTAATAAGAATATATTATGAATACCAGAAAAAAAAAAAAAAAATACAGAAAAGCATGAGTGGCAAAATGCATAGACACACTCGCGCGCGCACACACAAACACACACACAAACAAACACGCACACACATACACCCGCCCAACCATTGCTCACTCATTTACACACCTACATACATACAGACATTAGTGCATACATACACACATACAGGCATCCGTGCTTAACAGACGCCATCCGCGCATACAGACACACTTCTGAGTTAGGGGTCATCATCATTATGTAGCAAGTCCTTTGCCGAACGTCGCTCTCGTTACTGTCTGCCTAATAGAAACTCGGTCTCTTGCCAGCTCTTTCTCTCAAGTAGTCACTTTTATCCTGTGCCCATCTTCGTGTTAGTCGGCCCCTGCCCCCCCCCCCTCCCCCACTCCCCTTTTCTGGTACCATGCCTTCTGTTATTTTTTTTTTTTTTTTCTAATCCGTTTTGGCGCTTGAAATGACCAAAATATTAAAGCTTCTGGAGTTAGGGGTAAGTGAAAATATTTGTTTACTCCTTATATGCTGTCCCTGAAATATCTGGGTTCCACCGGGAATAACAAACTATCGCTGGATTAAGAAAACATCAGATAGGTAAGGCAGCAACAACAATAAGAAGATTAACAAAATGAGTTTGGTAGAACAGAAAGCTCACGATTTAAACAACAACTACTCAGGTTTGCATTCTCAGCACTTTTCTTTATAGCAGTGAAACGTGGTCAACTTATTTGCACCAGGAGAGAGGGCAAATTAGCTTTTACATGCGATGTCTAAAAAAAAAAAATACTAGGCATTAAGTGGCAGGACAAGATCACACAAATCTAAGGTATTGGAAAGAGCAGGTATCTCAAGAGTCTTCCTAATGCTTAGTCTAAAAAGGTTAAAATGGCTGGGTCACACCCAGAGAACAGAGAATGGCAGAGTTCCTAAGAACATCCCTTATGGTGAATCGAAAAAGCGCAGAAGACGTCGAGGTCGTCCTCGCTACGATATAAAGGCGTGTGCAAGTGCAGTATGAATGTTACAGGGAATGAGGTGGACTCGTGAAAACAAAATGCCATTGGCCGTGTTGTTTCGAGGCAATTTAACAAGGGAAAGAGAAATAAGGACACAATGTTTGCAAAAAGAAGGAGAGCTGAGCGTCTGAGAATAAACAGAGTAAGTACAAATTTTGACAACAATGGTCCTGAAATCGCACGCTATAATTGTAGAAGACCCGTCCTAACGCGGGCTGGTCTTGCTAGTCACACACGACCTCGCCATGGGCTGTGAGTCCCATCCCTCCTCATAGTCTAATATATCGCTATCGTCTGGAAAGACGGAACGGTGCCAATCGAAATATGCCAGTTATGTACCTTTAATCCCATACCAATAAAAAAATAAAATGTACACTTGATATGATTTCAGTTCTTCTTACACCTACGCTGTTCTATAGGCCTTTATATACACATTTCTGTACATGAACACTATTCTTCTGATTTAGCAGCTCCAGCATAATGATTTGCTGAAGAAATACTGATGGTGGCTCTTCTGTGAAGTTAACTATACAAAACATTCGAGGGATCAAGCTGTATGTGCAACATTTAGTCTCTACATTACTACCCAGACTGTGTGATGTCTAGGGAGATTTAAACCCTGACCCATAGGTGGTATTGCCATGGGTTGTGATTGCCATGCCTCCCTAAAGAACATTAAACATTTCTTCTTTCCTGTTTTCTCTACTCCTAAAATGCGCCACGACAGGGAGATATGACTGGAACGGAACCTTCTGTTCGCTCTTTGATTGTCTGGATTGTCTGCGGTCCATCCTTCTGCGTGGTAGAACTCTGGTCTGTTACAGCTGCATCTGAATACCATTGCTCTCTGTGGTGCCCTGTCTGATGCCAGTCTCGTTGCATGGCCAAACCGCCGTATCCTGAAAAAGATAAAATGGTTCACACAATGCTTAAGATTATCAGAGTTCCTGGTTCAAGCCCATCGAGAAAAAATGTTAGCAAAGCATATTGTAAATTTCAAATAGGTCAGCGTAAGCCAAACATCAGCCTCTGATAGAGTGTTGTTTCTTTGCAACTGACGTTTACAAAGATGAAAAAAGATTCTCACCAATAAAAAGAGGTCAAACGCAATGAGGAAAAGAGTTTCAAAATGCTATGTAAAAACAGTGTAGTTATTGCATGTGAAGCATGGA
>CAJHNH020001506.1:67500-70000 GCA_905116865.2 Candidula unifasciata | reverse complement strand
CTAGGTAAGGTGTAAAGTTAGATCGATGGGTAGAATTGACAGGCAAATAAATATTCAGACATACTGCAAGTAGATATATGGTAAAAAAAGGAATTTTTTTTTAAACGTTATCATGCATATTTGAGAATCAAGTGCTAGATATATATTTAAAAGACCAATCGGCACTAGGTGGGTAATTCGGTCAATATCCTGCAGGCCACCTTTGCTTTCCAGGACTTTACATGGTACCCATTTAAGGCTGAAGGGAAAGGTCGAAGGCAAGAGAGCAAGTGACGGGCAACGATACAGATGAGAGGATAACATCAAGAGATAACCTGGCAGGAGTCTGAGAGAGTATTCAACCAGGACAAGAGGCAGCGCGTGTTAAAGATCCATTGCAGCCAACCTTCAGTGTGGAGACATCATCTGATTGATTGACTGATTGAATTGATTGATTTGATTAATTGATTGATTTGATTGATTGATTGATTGATTGATTGATTGATTGACTGATTCAAGGCTGAGTCGACTTTTAAGCCAAGGCCATTTAAAAAAAATGTCTGGCTGGACAGATAATGAAGCATGTAAATGTATAGGTAAGTAGCGAGTAGATTAAAAGTTAGGTAGATGGGTAGGTAGGTATTACAAAGATAAGTGAATTAAAGTAATTTTTCCCAGCTGTGAAATTGAACAAAGAAGAAACAAACAATGAATTACACAGGTAATTATAGGTAAAATATAGCAATATTTCCCCGATATGAATTTGATCGAAAATGAAACAAACAATAGATTGCACAATTAAATGAAAGGTATATTTCATTGTATCTCGTCACGTGCACACTGCAGTAACAGTTGATTAAAATAATGCACACATTAATAACGCAAATGGCATGCCGGATGACAGACAGATATGCGAATGTAATAATGAATGGATATAGGACAATTATAATGGTTAGACGAAAGATCAGCATGCCGACTGATCTACTCACCCACTTACATATAAACAGACAGATACACACAGAGTAAAAGGCTTAAATTCCCATAATCAACATTATTTTCACGCACATACATCCGTACAGAAAGACAGACCCACAAAACATTTTTTTTTAAAGCACTGAAAATGAAATAAATCAATTTTGTAACAAATATAATAGCAGCATATTTTCCCCCCATTTATAGTTGTAAAACACCACTCTTGTGAAATACGTGTGCCAGGAGCTATAAAGGGAAACAGGCTCTTACAACATTCTGCGGGGGAAAAATGCCTAACATGTTCTTTTATGCAAAGAGCGTTCTATCATATCCAGCCCTGATATTGAAAAACATCTTGATTATATATCGATCTCAACAGGCGACGGTCGGGTGTGATTCTTCTCGTGTTGGTTTCCTTAGTGCAAAATATGCCAAATAAGTGGGTCTCAATCAAAAATGGTCCCTCTACGCATACAAAAATGTCTCTGAAGGTGTACTGTTTACACAGACATGGCAGTTAATTAAATAATTAGTGGAATATTGATTGACATTTATGATACAGAAAGTGCTGAGCAAATTACATTAAGAGATACAATTTTCCTAGTTGTATAAGCAACGGAATGAATCAACCAAAGAGGCTAGACAATAGATAATGAACTAGTGACGTTGTTTGTATGACAAATTAAATTTCAATTGATAAAAAAGACAAAATTTAGGCAATCAGCAGAACAAATATCTATTTGATTTAATGGAGATATGTCACCATAAGTTCAACTGCCTTTACCTCCAGAGAACATTCCATGCTATATATTTTAACTGGGCCGATGTAGTAGACAAGATGATTTCTGACCAAAATGTAAATCCTTAGGAATGATGAAGGAATAGATTGGACGTAGAGAGAAACAACAAACTGTGGGGGCACTTTTTCCACACCTGCAGGCGTTACGGGCATATAGGGCGAGATCCTATAGCCCAGTCGGTACTCTATGGATGATGTGGTCAACGTTACAACGGCTGCCGCTACTTTCTAGGACTGCATCTGATACCCATTTAAGGCTGGGTCCGACCGGGACCTAAGATCAGTTTATTAGCTGTTGTTTTAGCTGTTTCCGCTCCGTACGGCAGTATTGACTGGGAATTAGAGTACAGTAGACTAAAACAACTGAATAAATTATGGAATTGTACAGATAGAATTACAAAGGTCAGATTTTTAAGAGCATGCATTTTTTATTGCAAATACGCCTGTGAGACCTGGGCACTTACTAAACAAGCGGAACAGCGCATAAAGGCATTTGAATATAAATGTTACAGACAGGTTCTAAGAATATCTTGGGTAAAGCCCAGAACAAATGCATCCATACTTCAAGAGCTGAATATTGAAGAGGGTTGGCTAGTAAAGACAATAAAACAAAGAAAATTGAAATATTTTGGTCACTTGAAACGTCATGGAAGTCTAGAGAGAACAATAATGGAGGGGTATATGCCTGGGAAGAGAGGAAGAGGAAGGCCAATGAGAAGATGGGTGCAGGATGTGGCAGATGATCTCCAG